>JACKQL020000167.1:0-76239 GCA_018296165.2 Termitomyces sp. T153 | reverse complement strand
CCACGGTCTTGTTAGCCGAATTTGTTGGTTTGTGTTGAAACTCTCACCCAACTCTCCCTTCACAACAATTGTGAAAAATACTCAACGTCTCCGATGCCTTTTGCCTTCACCTCGCTTCCCACAGAAATCATCCTTCGCATCTACAATGAGATTTGGGTTCGGAAGCCTATCAGGTCCACCGTGACTCTCAACGATTTCGAAGATATCATCCACATGTCCGAGACTTGTTTGCGACTGCGAGTGATTGCCTGTTCCCTATTATTCAGAGAGGCTTCCAACTGGAAAAACGGTTCATATACCGGCGGAGCTTGGCCTTCAGCTGTCTGGCCTTACATACGGTATAAATAAGTACGTTCTTGGTTTTCAGACGACTGAAGGTAGTCCCAGAGTGGTCACAGTTTACGACCATGAACCCAAAAAAATGCCACGCAAACTGTTTGATCCTGCAGATCTTCGTGTTACTCTACCCAGTCTGGCCAACGTGAATCATATTCGACTCGAGTTTATTCACGACGCGCCTGATCTGCTCAGTGTTTCAACTTTACCTTTCCTATTCACCATGACTGCATTGCCTCATTTGGAGACCTTAAGCCTGCGCCAATCCCGCTTTGACGGACCATCTTTGACACGTCCGATTGCTCAAATGCATCATCTAACTTCCCTTACACTCATCAGTCCCTTGATTATGATTCAACGGCTTGAGCTAAAACAGTATAATCGTTTTGAGGAGCTAAAGAATGTCGCCGAAATACTCCAGACCGTCGCTCCGGTGTTGACTAAACTGGAGATATCAGGTGACCTCGTTGACTTCCAGATGTTCGAATCGACAGAATGGCCCAACCTCTCTATATTTCGTCTGGTAGATCACGTACCGTACTCCTTTTTTCGACCTATCACAGCCGTGGTCGCTCATATGCCGATGCTTCAAACGCTCGCATGCGACTTTAAAGCAGAGGAGACGCCCCGAACTTCATTCATCTTCTGCCCACCAGATGATCATGCGCATCCACCTCTCTCTACATCCATTCCCAATCTGATTTCGCTCTCATTATCAAATCTTCAACCTGGTGACCAAAGTGTTCAGCAACTTCCTAGTGGTCTCAGAGTCCTGCGTGTGGTCGCACTTCGAGACCCACACATTCATTCTATAGGTAATTTGAAAAGGGAACCTCGGTACAACTATTCCGCCCTGTCTGATGATGATGCATACCTCTGGATCAATGCTGCCTCTAAGCTCCCGTACCTGTCCAGATTGACTTTACACCTGAAATCAGTCCCCTCGCCCGAATTACTCTGGCACATAGCTCGAGCGTGTCCTCAACTTGAATTTCTCGAGCTTGAGCAGGCGTCCTTCGAACACAATTGGAATGAGTCACCAGATTCCGTGCTGGTATGCTCTGACTTCACTTCCCTTCAGACATCTCATAACTTTCTGGTCTTAGGATCTCCTTTTATCTCCCCTCGCGAGCCTATCACAACTGAAAGAACTTCGCATGTCGGTAGAATTAGGGCCTGCTTTGGTATGGATTGAAACCGCTCTTGAGAGGCTCCCGTCACGGGCCTTCAAAGCACGTGTGCAGACGGTGAGTATGCTTTTTGCTGCGAAGCTCCAAAATCTAGAATTTCTTGGATTCTCGGCTCTAAATCGGGAACGCGTGACATATGGTCGTGACTCGATATGGTACATGTTGGAGATTATCAGAAACGAAGATGGGCTGAGCACTCGAGTGATAGACCCGATTTAGGTATATACTAGTATTTTGTTGCTTTGTGATGTACCTATCTGTTTGTCTAAACACCCTTGGAAGCTAGTCATTGAACTCGTTACGCGTCTATATTCTCACTCGGTAGGTGTTTTATTCTATTTTTTGCTGTACACCTTGCTTATGCTAGTGTCTGCTATAGTACATATGACAACGTTGTAAATCCTGAACAGACTTCTCAGGCACTTTGAGGATATCTCTTCGATCGTGGTTCAGAGTCAGGCACACAATCAATTTGTGAAAGACTGCGACCGCTGACCGGTACCTTTCACAAGTCCGTGTGGGGGACATTTCCCTGTCACGCCCATTGGGGTTGGCCGCACGGTTGATATATAGAAAACGTTGAATCCGTGCCTTCACAAGTCCATGTGATGTGTCACTTTCCTGTCAGGGTCACTGACATTGGCCTCTCAAGGCCGTTCTTCATGCACATGTTTGTTCAATTTCTCATTGTTTAAGATCATACTCTTGCCGTTTCGGACGCTCGTCCTGATCTTGACCCGTAAGACAGTCAAGCATGTACTTCTTTTCGACAAATATCTCATCCAGGATACTTACCATGCCACACATCACATCAAGAACGAAGTTCATGTCCAATCTTGAATAAACACAAGAATGGTAGAAACGCCTACAAAACTTAAGCAGTCCGTCACACACCTCCATGGCAGATCGGACAGCAACCTACATGCGCCTTTTGTTTGTCGATGTTGGATGACTCGGATTTCCCAATTGAAACCGATACACGTATCTTTCATTACTTGTATGGAGTCATCTATTTATCTGAATATGATTGACGTTCTAGTCACCGTTGGGACTCCGGTACCTGTGTACGACTTGAGATTGGATCTCACACTGGTACCTGTCAGCTATCTCCTTGTCCGGTCTCAATATCACCTGGTTCTATCAAAAACACACCATGTAAGACCCTTCTGGAATATCACCGCCTACCCTGAGGACCTGAGACATCATGGATACTAGTTCCCGAGCTCCGATGTTGAGGTTATGTTATATAGCCTCCCTTTGATTGACTTTTGATATCGACTGGCGACAATCTCACTGCATACCACATTCACCCACTCTCAGAACTCTTGTCTACACCAATCTATGGATGATTTTCCCGTGTTAAAGGTTCCTGTAAATTTCAATGAACGCTTTACATTCGAGGGCCGTGACGTGCCGGCTTGGGTGAGGGAGGGAAGTCGAATCTTCAGCTCATTCAAACATACGACACTAAAACCGTAGACAGACAGAATATATAATCAGCACGCATGGGGGTCATAGCCGCGACCGTACTTTCGAAATAAAGTATCAAGATGTTGTTGATCAGCCGCCTGCGATAAACACGACGCTACCCTCTCGAGGCTCCTCAGCCATTGGAGGACAGACCATCATGCCTTCTCGAGGCATTCTGGTGTATGAGGAGCAACCCTCGTCTCTCTCTCTCACGGACCCCGTCCCACCAAAGACCACTCGATGGATGACCAAATCCTTCCGTATTGGAGAGTTCAAGTATGGCCGAGCAATTGAATGTATAGCATTGATTGTGCGGTTTATCCGATTTTTTCCTGCCCTGCGCCAAACTGATTCCCTTGACAGAAACTCAAGTCGGATCCCAATAAATTTCGCTTTCTCATAGACACCGGTCAGTGCAGATCTGATTTGAGGACTTCTCATGCTGACACAAGTTCCTGCAACCATAGGCTCTTGTATAAAGTGAATGCCATTTGCACAATTCCGATAATGAAGGCTGCTGAAACCAAATTTTCAGTTGGCTTACAAGTGACTATCAAAGCGAGAGAAGCCGCCTTCCGGGATCGCGCGGTCCACCGTATTTACCAACCCGCATCTACTATGCAAGACCTGGTCAATACATGAGTGGTCAACCTAATGACGACCAGAAGGTCTACACAGTCGAATATGTGGATGGCTCTTGGTACCGTAAGTCACTTCCGAAACGTTTAATTATGTGGTTATATTTATATGACTACTCCTATGTTGTTTCAGAATACAAACGCCACGAGGATCGCATCACGCTGGACAGTGAATTTGAGGGTCAGGTGCTGACCCAAAACATTATGTTCGAATTTGGTGTACTCATCAACAGTTACTTGGAATCAAATCACGATGCCCAACAAAGGTCACCACCAAAGGCCACCTTTCATGATGGGATGTTGGGTTTTGGCCCCACGTAAGTGACCTGTTACCCAAGAAAACTTCAGAGTTCACTGCATCTGTTTCATAGTCATGGACACAGCAAAATGATGGTAAGCTGAATTTTGATTATAACCACCGACAAGTTTCGTCCTAGTAACTCCACTTATCAAATATTCTAGACAGTGATGGATAGCATCATTAGCGAGGATATTATTGTGAGTTTTGATCCCCTTCATAAGCCTCGCTATTGCCAGGTCTGATTGTACTGAAAATCTAGCGATTTCCGTCTTTGACGTTTCACGTGTCCGATAAAGTTAGTTCTCAAGACGAAGTCAAATATCATGGCACCATGATATTTGGTCATCCACCTGATTATTATGGAGAGATGCATGGGCCTATTCCTGTTGAGGAAGTTTCTGGCTGCAAGAATCACTGGATAATCAAATCAGGAGGCAAGAAGATTGGCGAAAACATTCATTCAGACAATACACTGATCCTATTAGACACAGGTAAGTTCGAATTTCTGTTTGAGGTAATTTTCTCATCACTGAATTACCAGGCGCGGTCGGGATCCATCTGCATAATGCAGTGTTTGTCGATGCCTTCCACAAAGAGATTCGTGGAGCAACAAAAGAATATGGAGCTTGGGCATTGCCTTTAGCAAGCGATTCTCGTATTCCATCTCTCATGATTCAATTAGGTACTGGTGATTCTCCATACATGGAAGTCCTTCCCAGGTTTCTGAAAGGGGAACCAATTCGTGGCACTAACCTTTGTTGGTCACGTCTTTATGCATGGCCTGACTCGCTCATGAATGAGGCGCAAATACCTCAAAATTATGATGTCATAGGGATGGTGAGTTCAATTTATGACTATATATGCCTGCCGATCAATCAAGCTACTGAATGGCCTTCTAGGCAGCCATCTGTAGTCTCACGCTCATGTATCAATTTGATACTTCGGAAATGACCAAGAACTACGAAAGAAGGAAATACGTCGACCGCAAAGGGAAGGAAGTTGATACTCACGGAGACCATATTTACTGGAGGCAAAGCTGGACTCAGGCCCGCAACCCGTCCAGTTAGAATCACAAAACCTAGTTCTGTAGCGATGCTTATCCTGTACCATAGCAATGCACCAGTATGCTTTCAGTTGTAAAAGTAATCCGTAAAGCCATTCCTCCGCGGACTTTTCAAAATTCCCGCTTGCATTGAGCTATATCACAGCCGTTTTCGTAACGTTAGGCCCCCTTGACTTCCGGTTGTTTAGTTGTTTGGCCTGATATCCGTGGATGCCGGGCTTGCCGGAGAATGTGATCCACGCCGCTTCAAAGCCTGATGTATTGGAGCAGGTCTTGAAGGTCGGATAGGAATAAGCCAGGCTGTTTCTCGGTACAACCCTCCAAAAACTGTTGTATAAGTTAGTTGCATTGGCCTTTACTGACATCTAGTGTACTTACAGTTACTTCAAAACCATTGCGTTCGTCCATCAACTGTTCTTTTCATAGCTACATCACCAGTTCGACGATATGTTGTCTTGACATGTTTGATGGCCCGAATGCTAACACCAGTAATTTCCTGAATTACATTGTATTTATACTTCTTGACAAGTGCAAGTTTTAAAATCAGTCTCTTCAGTTCGATCGATTTGTGATGCCTCATATTACAAGAAGGTAAGATGTTGATTTACACAAGTAACTATTCTCCGGCAAGCCCGGCATCCACGGATATCAGGCCAAATAACTAAACAACCGGAAGTCAAAGGGGCCTAACGTTATGAAAACGGCTGTAATATAATAGTCCTTTTATGTGTGCGTCTTCCCAAGAATAGATATCTTTGTCATGCAGGTGGCTCGGCGAGAGGTCATAGGATTGGTCCAATGGCTATAAAGGAAAAGCGCTATCCAGGGAGGGCATGCCTATTCAAATGTTGTCGCTCAAAAGAAACCTTTCCCATGTCGCTGGCCCAGTGTCACTGAATTATTGGCGCGCGCAGAAGTCATGTCGGCGTATGTTCCGGACGACCTCAGTTGCGTTACAAGCATCAATGGCTCAGTCAATTTCGCCGTTGGCTCCCTTAGGGGTCAACGCTGCGATCGAGGCAGCAGCCGATCCGAAAGTCGTGCCACGACCCAAGATTTTCGAGGAGTTCTCTTTGAAAGACAGGGTTGGCATCGTATCCGGCGGCAATCGTGGTCTTGGCCTCGAGATGGCTCTCGCACTGTGCGAGTTGGGAGCCCGGGCGATCTACTGCTTTGATCTGCCTTCAGAGCCATCCAAGGAATGGAAGAGTACTGAGTACTTTGTGAAGAAAATAGGTGGTCGGTTGGAGTATATGTCGGCTGATGTGCGGGATCAGAAGGGAATGTGGGATAAGGTTAAATTCGTTGGGGATAAGGAAGGAAGAATGGACGTCTGTATTGCGGCTGCAGGTATTGTGCCAAAGGTAACGAAGAAGGCCGTCGAGTTTCTTGAAGGTCCCTACCAAGAGGTGTGTTTTGATTTTCTGAACAATAAAAAAGAAATTAAAGTGCTCCAAGGTCATTGATACCAACGTGAACGGATCGCTATGGACAGCTCAAGCCGCAGGACAACAGATGCTTCGATTCGGCAATCCGGGAAGTATCATCTTCATATCATCGATTGCTGGGCATATCAGCATGAAAGTGAGTCATTCAATCGATAACAACAAGTCGGGGCTTTAACAGGGACGTGTTCAGGAGGGCGGGATGGTTCCATATGAAACGAGCAAGTCAGCTGTCCTTCAAATGACCAGAAGCATGGCATGTGAGCTAGGAAGTAAAGGGATTCGTGTGAATTCGATCTCCCCAGGATGCATCTCCAGCCCGTTTGTGTGTTTCCTACTTGACTTGGCTTGTGCTGATACTCGATGACTACTAGAATGTCAGCGGAGGCCCTCGAACAACCAGGGGGGTTGAAGAGAGCGTCTGATGCAGCCCCACTAGGCCGAATTGGTCGAGCGGACGAGCTTCGAGGCGTTGTCGCGTGGCTGGCGAGCGATGCATCAAGTTTCTGCACTGGAAGCAAGTGAGTGGTACTTAACAATGTTTGTTTCGAATCAATTTTCACCAATTACAAAATTTTGTTAGTGTATTCGTCACTGGAGGGTCCCAAAACTGGTGGTGAAGTGGATTCAAGACAATTGAACTGGCGTATTTGAACAATATGGAAACTTACTAAAAGATTGGTTGCCGTACCGACAAGCCGTCGTCATATGAGTCAATGTCATTTTTTTCACACTAAGCAATGCCCCTTTTGAAAATGAGTATTGCAGGAGATACAGGAACCTACTTGTGTATGAAGATTGATATCTACGTGAAGATTGATGTATATGTGGGTTGCCCGCAAGCCTTCTACCATGATATTGTCCTCACGGGGCAACGTCTCAAACTGTACCTGTCTTTCAACACGCGACGTACTCTCAAAATCATGCGACGGTCACTATCACTTCAGTCAACTTCATATTTGTCAGCGGGCGATGGACAGCGACAGGTGGCACTATGGGCATAGGCTATGGAACAACCACTTTGGAGATGAAAGACAGGTGAAACGAAGAACGGAGAATAACCAAGTGGGATTATCAGAAGAGAAAAATACGTACTTCATACTCTATATCTCAACGACCCGACTCAAGGGCGAATGATAGATTAGAAACCATGTGGACTGAATGCTCACTAGTAATCTAAGAACACAAGCAATTTACGGTCCTTATCTCTCTGACATCTGCGCGAGGTAATCCGAAAGCTGGAAAGGTCCGCATCAGTCACTAACAAGGTATTAAACAATCAATTAAACACACCTTGAGCGCTCCAGTCCTGACGGTCTCTCCAAAATTCTGAACATCAGGGTTTGACAGAACCTTTGTGACCACGTCCCTAGCTGCTATCTCAAGCTGGGCAAGGCTACTGCCGTCCTGGAGGACCGGCTGCCCAACAAGCTGATCTTCCTCTTCCTCGCGCCCAAAGTACTGGTTCGACGATATGGAGGTTGCTCCTCGGAAATTCTGCAGACGTGTCTGTGCCTCACTGACTGCGTTGGGATCGTACGCGTTACGCTCGAAGAACATATCGGACGAGATGGCCTTTTGATTCCCGAACCTGTCTCGAGCGGTTGTAGGTGAATCATCCGCGACGGGAGCGCTGCTGAAACATTGAAGTGAGCGAACGAAGAAAGGAATGAAGGGAAAGGACTTACGGAGCTTTAGGAACAGCAACGGCAGCGGCGGCACCCGCACCTGGGATGGCTCCGAATCCCAGGCGCGGGAACACAGGATTCTTCGCTGGGTTGCCGTTGGCGGGTATCGCGCTAGTACTACTGACTGACGCAGGGGTAACCTTGGGACCAATCTCAGTCGCCTTTCTTAGCGCCTCCGCTTCCTTCCTAGCCTTTTCCTCCTTTTCCTCCCGCTCCCTATCATACCCAAGTTGCTTTATCCTCTCTGCCTCTTCCATCGCCTTCTTCTCAGCCTCAGCGAAATTGACTGGTTTTGCTTTAGATGCGCCAAGCCCCAACTTGGATTTTTTGGGGGCAGTACTGGCAGTGGAAGTAGTAGAGGACGCGGAGTTGAGGCGGGAGGCGGCAGCACCAGGTCGGACTGGCCGCACAGCGGATGATGTGGTCGTCCGGGGCGCCGGGACTGTAGAACCAGAGGTGGAGGTGGAAGCTGAAGCCGAGGTGGTCCTGCCAATGACGGGAGGGGTTGATACTCTAGGGGTTCCAGGTACAGATGTCGATTTAGGCGTAGAAGGTTTTGACCAAGAATCAAAGAAATCTTCCTCAGCTTCGTCCTTAACTGCAGGGCTTGCTACGGGGTCAACACCCTCTATAACGATCCCATTGGGATACCTAGCGAAGTATGAACAAGAATTTGATGAATTAAAAGGTTTGCATACCTGGCGGCATCCTCTTTCACACGTCTTGCAAGTTCTTCCTTGTAAAGCTCTGCCACGCGACTAGAGTATCTTTTCTTGGTGTCGGAGTCGCTTAATAACGATGCTCCACCATGTTTGTTGAAAAAATCAGTAGCAGATGCATTCCCGCCAACTTTCATATTACGTAGCTGAGAAAGCTGCCAAGTATCGAGATTGGTGGATCTACATTGAAGATCAAATGACGAACCCCGCCAGCATATGTACAACTCACCGAACAAAGCTGATGTGAACACCCATGTTTCTATGTGAGCTGGAACAATCTAAACAGATATATACGCCGAAGGTAACGCTGGACCATGTTGGATTCCGAGCACTACAGTCGAAACACGACTTCTCTTCTTGTTCAAACGATTTCGAGCGACTGTTCTAAAGCACATACCTTATTAGCCTTTTGTGACTTGAGTACCTTGAATATTTGCTCCGTTTCTTGTTTCGTGGGGTCTGCCATAGTTTCTGCCTGTGGTCGAAGGGTTTGATGTCGTGGCGATTACAGGTCACATATAACAATCGTATCTTATCTTGTCACGGGTGTTGCGTGATGCGACCGCACGGCTTTGATTTATTGACACATCTCTCAACTATGTAATAAAATAATTGTTTTACTTTCCTGATATGATATTTAATACTTTCGAGCGTCGAAAGCGGCTGCGACTTAATGAGGTCGAGAAAAGAGGCGACTTACACCATCAGTCTGCTCGTTGCAAGAAGACTCGCTACTGAAGATAGTGATAGTGCAAGGTGGAAGAGATTGAGTCCTCATTGAGTTGGAGTTGTTTGCTTGCTCGTAATCGTTCATTTGATGTCCTCGTACCAAGACTGGGAGAGGAAATCTGAGTCCATGTGGGAGGCAGGTGTCGAAGGTTGCAGTTGAAGATCAGAAGTGTTCATAGTTCTGGATTCAAGATATGATTTCAAGTTTGAGGACATCACGAGAGCAGGAAATAACAGAAGATCAGCAAAAAGCCTGACTACGAAAACCTCACAAGACCTCACAACCATGAACCATGGACGCTGAATGACATCATGGATATTCAGAAATCCTCTCCTCTGGCCCATACCTCAACATTTTCCCCAAAAGATCCGTGAATAGTTCAACTTCTACATCAGACAGTCGCGTCCCATGCTTTTCCATCATCGGGCCATCATCGTTGCCTCCAAACGGAATCACATCCAGCTCAACTAGCCTAAGCAACTTCGCCCTGATGGAGGTTGCGTAAGATTTCAGGAGCAGGCCAGCGCGTTTTGCTGGCTCTTTGACTGCCCATCGCTCGAACCATAGTGAAACAGTGTTTGAAAGCCCACCAAGGGTCAGGTAGCGAGAGTCTCCACCGTCTGCCTGAGAATATCAATGTCACTCACTCCCCAAAATTGGTTTGAAGAGAGCAAAGCCCGTGCGGATTTCAAAGATCGCACATCCAAGCGACCAGATATCCGCTTCGAAGGCTGTGCGCCTCTCAAAGTGCCCCTCTGGCGACTGGTAGTTTAGTTATGTTCCTGGCTTGTAGGACGGTGATGGAGAGGCGGGTCAGTAGGACTGACCAAAATCACATAAGATAGTTCTTTCTTGACGAAGCGATGCATCTGAAATTTTGGAGTTCTGGATGGGGGCAATGAGCACGGACGGGTGTATGAGGACCAGGTGGTTGTCCGTCATAAGTTGTTTCCGTCTTGGGAACACCCCTAGATGGGAGTACACTTCAGCATCCGACCACTCAAGTACATGGGGAGATAGGCAAAATAGGATGTTTGATGTGGCAAGGTCTAGCCTGTCAGTCAACTAGCATCGTTGGAAAGGAAATACCGCTCACCCCTCCATGAAAGATACCCACATCGTGCATTTGGAGTATCATTATCACTGATTGTTTAGAAACCTTCCTAGCCAAGTCTGCACGTAACCGTCGACTGCCAGTAACTCTTACGGGAGAGCCAGACATGGCAAGGATGTTTGGACCAGTAAGAGGCGATGTAGGAAATAGGTGGGAACCATTCGAGCCTTGCACGAAGAAGTGGTGATCGACAGTCTGGAACTTAAAAGACTCGAAGGGAGGGAGGAATTCTCTGAGTTCTGGAGGAATGGCCAGCTCGGAGATATGGTGGAACTTAGATGAAGAAACAACCTTGAGAGTGACAATTCGACCGCGGTGTCCACCTTCTAGCTAAACGCGCGCCAGCCCAACAGTAGAAGAGCCTCCGAATCCCAGTTTATAAAGAGCCCTGAAGCGTCCTTGGTCAAATACGTCGCCAATGGATATCGAGTGGTATCCACCGGGATAGTACTCTTTTCAATTACATCAAGCCGGGAAGGAATGAACCGAGAAGGCATCATAGCGAAAGTATGACCCAGTACTAAAGTACTAATTCTTGCAAAACGAGTGCGAATACGAATCCAACTTCTTCCAAATCGAAGGAGAGCAACCAAAGATATACCACGGAAGTTATTATGTCAAGCTGTACATGTACATCGCACGTGAAAAGCTGACGCGTCCATTTACCTCTCCTCTCAACCATTCCATTGTCCTTGATAAGATTCTAGAGACTAGACATGACTACACCTGTGAAGCTCTATTTATACGATCTCAGCAATGGAATGGCAAAACAACTCTCTAGACAGCTGACCGGTAGGCAGATCGATGGCATATGGTTTGTTTTGTTTTCTTCAAGGCGCTCTTCATCATCTTGTTCACACAAAATCCTTCTGAATTAGGCACACTTCTGTCGTAATCTTTGGAAAGGAGGTGTTCTATGGACAGGGAATCAGCACTACACTCCCTGGTCGATCACACGCGAGTGACGAGGTTTTTTACAGGAATGCACGACGCGCTCACACGGATATTATAACAGCACGGTGCACCGTTGCAAATCGTAGATATGGGGGAAACCGCTATAGATGAGGAAACTTTCGGTGAATATCTGGCAGAGATGAAAGAACATTATACAGCGGATAAAGTGAGTTCGATACCTACTCAGATTTGACCTCATCTAATCTTGTTGTCAGTACCATCTTCTAGGTAGTTTTGCTCAACTCGATCTCTGTACATCGATTGATTTTTACCTCAGAATTCAATTGCAACTCGTTTACGAATGACGTTGTCGGGTTTTTAACAGGCGGGTCAATACCGGATTTTATCAAGGGTGAAAAGCTATTTTCACACCTAGTTTATCTTGGATCTGATAAACAGCTCTATAGATCTTCCCACCGATTTCCTTTCTACACCCTTTGGAGCTGCTCTTCGACCCACGATAGACGCAATGTATAGACGCCCTCCGCCGAATGCACCTACCCCTTCCTCACCAGCAGTCACTCCTGCTGCGGCGGCAACTGCGGCTCCAGAAGCCACTCCGAACCCCCAACTCGCAGCCCAGCTGCTTCAAGCTGTTGCCTCTCGAGCTGCTGCATCGACAGCGTCGACAGCTGCCCCCAACACTGCAACCCAGTCACTCACTGCGCCTATCCATGCCATCACCAATCCAGCCTCGTTCAATACCTTCCTGAAGAATCATCGCGCTTCCGTGGCCTTCTTCACGAGCGCTACTTGTGGACCGTGTCGGATGATTGAACCTGTCTTTGAGAGACTCGCAGAGGAGAAGGGAATCAAGGCTGATGGCCGTGGTGCTGGGTTTGCGAAAATCGATATCGATGTTGGGTTGGGGAATAGTCTGGCGAGTCAGTGGAATGTTCGCGCGACGCCAACGTTCATGTTCTTCTTAGACGGAGAAAAGGTGCAGATCACTCATTAGCTGTCAATCTACCATACTTATTACTGATGTGTCTCATCAGCTAGACGAACTGAAAGGTGCCGATGCCAATGAACTGCGAACGCAGGTCGATTTACTCCTCTTCCAGGCTTTCCCACGTAGGTTCCAATTCATCTCTGCAGCTTCGATCTGAGCTCATCTCGCGCGTAGCACATCCTCATACCTCATTATCCCTCCCCGCAGTCCAAGCCCTCTCCTTGAACCCCATACTATTTACCCAGGTCCCTGCGATAGACACCGTCCTGGCCAAACTTTCCTCCTTTATCGACTCGACTACATGGCCATCCTCAACTCCCCACACGCCCACTCAGGTAAAACAAATCCTGACAGGAACCGTCGCACCATACCTCAAAGCACGGTCCCCAGCCTCTCCTTCAGCAAAACTCCCTTCAGCCACAACAGCCATCTTGATATCATGGAGCCACGTTACATTAGCCCTTTCCTCCACGCTCCCCGTTGCGTCTCTCTTCCCTCTCGTCGATCTCTGGCGCCTCGCCTTACTTGATCCTGCCGTCGGTACATGGGTTGCTTCCTCCTCAGTAGCATCCAATCCCCTATCCATCTTCGTCAACAAGGCCACTACGACACTCCAACAATCTGACCCATCTTCAAACCCACGCAACTTCCTTCTTACAACCTTACGACTCCTCTCCAACGCATTCGCTACGCCTGTTCTAGCGCAGACTCTTTTCACGTCTGCGCGTGCGGCTGTAGCGGCTGTTGTGATTCCGAGTCTACTGCACACCGACGGGTTGGTACGGACTGCAGCAGCAAGTCTTACATTCAATGTTTCCGCGTATCTGCAGAAGGGAAGAGTTGAAAAGGTGAGAGGTGGTGCGGAGAACGTGCAAGAGGATGAGGATTGGGAAGTTGAGATGGTTAGCGCCGTTGTGGAGGCACTAGATAGAGAGGTTACGAGTGAGGAAGTCGGTAAGTTCATTCGCCCATCTCAATCCAGCGTCTTCTGAGATTGCTTCTAGTACATCGGCTGACGGCATCGCTGGCCTGCCTCCTTCGGGTCTCGCCTGCGTATGGGAATCAACTTTCACCTTTGTTGGAAGTCTTGCAGGCTCGCGATGTGCTTAAGCGGAAACTGGCGAAGGGTGGGTGTGGAGAAGAAGGTGTTACAAAGAAGGATGTGCGGAAGTTGATAGAGGAGGTTGCAAATAAGCTTTGTCCTTGAAACTTTGAAGCTCGATGCTCTGAGTTCATACTAACCTTTTTTTTTTCGTCGTGAGTACTTGGTGGCCACAGTGTCTTTCGATCGTTCAACGTACCTACATTCCTTTAGTCAGATTATATTTAAGTATTCAATAGGACAATATCATACTCTTCCCTAAGCTTCACAATCCCCATCAGAACTTTGAGTTTCATTGACCTGTCTATCGAATTCCTTCTCATACAATGGAGAGTTTACAGATTTGCCTGATCCTGCCGTTAACCCCCACAAATCCTCAGGCAGGATCAAACAACTCTGTAGAGTCTCCATTGTACGAGAAGTAGGAGTGAAACATGTTCAGCTTCTGTGGTACTGGTATTAACTTCCTATCCTCAGGAAGCGCGCGAACCAGGTTGAAAGCACTAGACGTCGATAGTTGGTAAATGATGTCGTTGAAAAAATGGTGGGATTTGAATTATAACCAACAGCTGGAGTCGTCTCATTTCATTGATTTGTGGTCGTCCCTTCTTTTATAAACGAACGCCTCTCCTCGACCCCAAGTTTTACCCCCTATACATCTCCAAAAATCATCATGTTCGCTGTCTATTGTTTTAGGCTAGACTATTGAACTGGTTTTCGATCGTCAGTCGGACATATTCTTGTGTGCTTACTGCCACCGCGTAACAAAGGTACTATCGTTACTCTCTTTCTCCCGTCCTGTAGATAGTAGTTGGGTATAATGACGGCTATAATCATGAATAACTCACCAGCTAGAGCTTCCTGTGTCACCCTTGTGGAATTCTGAATGCGTCACGGAAGAATTGCACAGATTTGCGCGAAACTTCGACTTGCTCCCAAAGGCTCCGTCCGCCTCTGATGCGATCCCTCCAAGCCTCGACTTCCGTCCAATTTTCGCGATACTGTAGAATGGCAAATCTCTCGTCATGCTCCAGCAACTCAAATGCTGATGCATCTGTGGAAATATTGTAAGGCCATCGAGCATTCGTTGCTACGATAAGCAGCAAAGATCCAAGGCCGGAAAGGTACCCTAGATAGGGTTTCAGACAATCTCCTATGGGACGACGTGAAAAGGCGAGGTACGTGAGATTGGTAAATAGCGTTTGGGAAATTCGGGATCTAAGCCTTGGTAAAGGCGGAGATGGGTGATTTGAGCACAGTATTGGCTTCCATGGCGTGCGGCTACGATCGGCTTCCAGTCGTGCCAGCTCTCAATGAGCATGAGTTCGGTGCACCTTGTGTGCAAAAAAGATGGAGAAGAACAAAGAGATGCGAGTATTCTACTATTGCAAGATAAAGCTACCACCTTGGAGCATCTTGCAACGATTGAATCAATCAACTCCCATTCCTCCAGCCCTTCTTCGTAGATCCAAAGTAACGCACGTAACCCGAGGATTTCAACGAAGATGCCAGAAGTCGGTGAGAAGAACAAAGCTTTTGAATTCCTCGAAGAACCACTGGAATCACTTGCAGGCAGTGTAACATAACATGAGTTTTTTTTTGTTTTTTTGTTTTGTATCCTATACCCGCTGGGGCTATGCCCTATGTCGGGTTCTACTGTACGCGCGTTACCTACGTATCCGTCCTGTCTACTGTAATCTTCTGTAATAACATTGGCTCCCGCTGATGCGGTGGCCGGTTTGTGCCCGGATGATGGGCTGCAGTCCGTATTATGCCTTTAGGAGGCGTGCCTAAGGTAAAGTAGATGTATTAGTAGGTGTCCTAGAAGATGTCTTCCCTCTCTTCCTGCGTTGGCGCTAGCGTCTCGGTTTTTTCCTTTTCTTCGGCTTGGTGTTCTCGGCGTTCTCAGTGACTGTTAGGTCTCCGTATGGTCATTCGAATCTCCTCGTGCAGTTGATATACTTGAATAGGGCTTTCGTTGCTTCGGGATCGCTCAGTAGCCTGCGCACGATGTCTGGTCCTGGGGCAATGGTGTCATAGAGCTCCCTTCTCAGCGCCTCGTATGCCTGGCAAGCAACCAGGTAGTGGTCTACTGTCTCCACGTCTCTGTTGCATGTGGTGCACACTGGTGAGTTGACCTCATTGAATCTGTGCAGATATGGATTGAGCAGGCAGTGTCCTGTGTGTAATTGGATGAGCAGCGATGCATGTTTTCTCGGCAGGCTGGCCAGGGTCTGTATTATGGTCTTTGTCCTGGGCATCTCTGGGTCGATGGCTTTCAGCCTGTCGAACCTGGGTGAGTTTTGTATGATTGTCTAAGTCTCCTGCCTCCATCGCTTTTTGTGCACTGCTAGGATTGCTGTTCTGGACGCTTTCAGCGGTTTCCTCAAGATTGGAATCCCTGAGGTCTCGGTTTCATTTCCGCTCGCTGCCCGTTTGGCTTCCCTGTCTGCCCTTTTGTTCCCTGGTATGCCTGTATGCCCCAGCGTCCAGTATATCCCGATCTTCAACCACGGGTTGATCTTCCGAACCTTCTGGATTCCCTCCAGCACCCTGTCCACTAAGTACCTTGCTGTCCCTGGTCCTGGATCCTCCAGTGCCCGCATTCCCGCCTGGTTGTCTGTCCCTATTGTCGCGTCCCTCACCCTCCTCTTTGCCCTCACTTCTCGTCTCACCTCTCGCCTCAACAGCTCCAACTCTAGCATTTGTCCCATGCATTCTCCCTCAAACACTGTGTGTTTCTCCTCTGATCCCAAACACTTCCTCATCACCTTTACCTCCTTCCTGAACTCTCTGTATAACATGGCCACCACTCCTATTTTCCCTTTATGCCCTGATCCATCCATGTATACTGTGATGTCTGCCTTGTTGCGCCTCTCCCTCTCCTCCGCCTCCTCAACCGAGCTGTCAATGTCGACTTTTATCAGGCATTCCCATTCCAGTGGGTGGCGCACTATTGCTATGGTCTCCATGTTGTCTGGTTTCTCCCCTAGCACTCCCATGATCTCATGAAGGGGTGCTCGATGCTGCCTGATGGACTGCACTGCTTGCCTTGCTGGCTTGTATAATGGATGTGTGTCCGGCATGACTGCTATCCTTGCTGCCATGCCAACACACATTTTCTTGATCCTGATGCCCATTGGTACAAGTCCTGCATGTGCCTCCAGCATGTCATTCGGCATTGTTCATAGCACCCCCAGCATCTGTAGTGCACACATCCTCTGGACCCTTCCCAGCCTCTCCATGACTCCCCTCATCCCCTTCGCCAGCTTCCCTCCAATCTCCACATCCAGCCTGCACCACATGTCTGCTGCATATAGCATGCTTGGTGCTACCACGGCCTTGTACAGCTTCTTCATGAACATACTCCTTACACCCCCATTGACCTTTGCCAGTCATTTCATCTGCATTGCCACTGCTGTTCCCTTGCCATGTGCGTATGCCGCGTGTTCTTTGAACTGTAGTTCTTGGTCAAGGATTACTCCCAGGAATTTGTGCAAGGCTTCCACTTTGATCACTGTCCTGTCTATAGTGATTCGTGGTCTCCTTGCAGGCTGGGTCTTCTTTTGGTTTCAGCTGCCCTTCTTCCTCCTCCTTGTGAAGCCCATCCTCACAAACTTCTTGATCTCATAGATGGAAAAGTGTTCCTTTGCCCACCTGCTTGCTCCCTTGTCCCTCTTCATCATGTCCTCCACTCTCCTTGCTGCCTCCTCCATGTCCTTCCCCTCAGCTGCCACATATGCATCATCTGCGAATGACCCCGCCAGCTCTCTATCCTCCTCTTTTGCCCCTTTGATCTGACCCGCATTGTAAAAGTTGTAGCAGAGGCCTGACATATTGCATCCTTGGTCAAGCCCACTGTTCACTGGGATCATTTCTGAGGTGTAGTCATCAAAAGAAATCACCGTCCTCCTCCCCTCCAGCTTCCTCTCGAACCACCTCACTGTCAGGTTCCGCTGACCTCGGGGGCTCAGCTGCACTGGGCGAGTCCTTACTAGGCAGGCATGATCCCCTTGCACTGGTAGACACTCGAAGACGTTCCGGGCACTGATGGCTTGTGCGGATAGTTGGTGGGATGTGATCCGGACGGATCCGGGGAGATCCGGAGAAGTCGGATTGCAAGGAAACGAGACGGTCTTGGTGGGGTTCAGGCAGAAGACCGTATGGGAGATTCGTGGAAGCAAAGGAGTAGGTGGCTGTGTGATCAATGGGAGCGGAGCCAGGGTTTGATGGGAGATCATTTGGAGTTGATGGAGTCCAGGACTGAGCGAAGAGCGAGGTTCGGACCTGGTGAAGGAGTGTTGGGGTTTGTAATTGTAACTGCGGAGTTCGTAAGGTCATTAAGGTTGATGAAGACTTGGGCACAATGGTTGGATGGAGTCACTGAGACAGCATCAGACAAAATGATATGGAACAAGAGTAGATTCAAGTGGAGGTACAAAACGATGACAAGAACAATAACAGAATGGAGATAAGACAAGACCAGGAGACTGAGATAAGACTGGGAGACTGAGATAAGAAAACGAGACACAAAACACAAAACACGAGAAGGAAACAATCAGACCATAGGTAATGTTAAGCAATATCAAGACTAGAGTACAAAGAGCTACTCGACAGCTTATATACTGACTACCAGAGAACTTTGGGGTATGTCGGCTGCGGCAGCGGGGCTTGGCGGAGCTCAACGGAGTGGGCGGGTGTTGGTTGCGATCGAGGATTGGGCTGTGCTGATACGTTGATGGGATCATTGGGGAACATGGGTCGCCCTAAGGTTGTTGTGATACTCCGGAATAGGTCGGAGGAACCAGGGTGTTGAGTTGATGATGGGTGGCGAAGATCAGGAACAGCGGGGGTGGTTCTCGGGGTTCAGGAGATCCAGGGTAAGTGTCAGTGGCTGCGGGGAAGGCACCAAAGTTGGCCAGGGGGCTGTCAGAGTTAGCTGGGGAGGCGTCGGAGTTAGCCAAAATAGGCGCGGGGCATGGGCGGAAGTTCGGCGGAGCGTCGGGGGTTTTTTGGGGGTTCAGGGGGTTGATGGACAATGTGCGGGGGTTCAGGGGACGGGTCGTGACATCACCCCTCCTTCAGCGTCGAGACCCTTCGAGATGCGGGGGGCAGGATGGGGATCGGCAGGGCGTGGGAGTCAAAGCCGAGCAATATTGATCAATCCGCAGCGAGTGATAGTGGCATGGGAGACGAAGTCGAAGCGTGGCCGCCGCTTTGTCAGGGTTCTCCTCAATCAATTAAAAGCTTTGGACGTACCCCGGAATTTCTCAAATTTCGTCATGTCTTCCCCCAGTGTTCCAGTAGTCCCTCCCACTGATTCAGACGAGGTGGTGGTGTACGACAGTGGGGGGGAGGAGTTTGAGCGTTGGTGCCATGCTAGCGTCAGGGACCGGAGTCGTAAGTGGTGTCGACTTTTCTTTTTGGGATGATTGACGGGGCTTTGTAGAATCGTCCGTGGTGGTGGTGGTGGATTTTCCAGGGGTTCTGAAGTGGACCAAGTTCCATCCCGCGTTGCCGAAGGGAAAGGGGGCGTCTTTGGCAGTGATTCGGGGGAAGCGTCGAGCCTCCCCGCCCTTGGGGGTGGGACCCAGCAAGAGGCCGCGTGGGCACGAGTCATCGGCGGGGCCTCCGGAGTCCTCCCTTTTTTCTCCTGCCCCGGGCGTCCTCTCGGAACGGTCGTTGAGTCCCCCCGCGCCGATTCCTTTGATCACGGAGGTCTTTCTTCACAAGCAGGTGGAGGCTTTGACGACGTCGTTGGCAGTATGGGAGGGTGAGCTCTGACGGGCGAGGGAGGACTGTGACATAGCGCAGACGGAGAAAGAAGCAATGGAGCAGGAGAGGAACACTTCGGTGCGTGTGGCAACGGAGCAAGCGTTAGAGGTGCGGGGCTTGCAGGAGCATCTGACGCAGATGGAGGGGCAGCCCGCGGGGGAGGCGGAGGGGTGGGGACGAGTTCTGGAAGGGGATGCGTTGTGGGTGGAGCTGGAGGCGGCAAGGCGGAGGGAGGATTGGTTGGCCAACAAGGCCGCTTCAGGGCGCGCAGGGATCCTTCGTGAGTTGTCTCCCGTTCCTCCGTTTGTTACTGACAGTTCATTTTCTGGGTTTAGGCTGGGTGCAGGAGCATTGGGTCCTCTTGGACGGTGCCTCCACGGCGTTCGCATTGATTCAGGACGGGTTGACACAGGGGTCCACAGTTCAGCCTCCGGAGTTGCAGCAGGGGATGGCACGATTGGAGAGGTTGTTGGCGGGGCATCGGCGACACAACGCGGTGGCCCTGGAGTCATGGTGGGAGGTGGCGGCTGACGCGGGGGAGGCATTGCCGGGGTTGGCGGAGATCTTAGCAGTGGTGCGGGCCCAGATGGAAGTCGACCTGGGGGTTGGGTTGCCGGGGGGTCCGGGGAGGGAGTGAGATGGGTGTGGGCCTCGTTTCTTGTTGCTCTCGGACTTGCCACCTCCCTCGCCTTGTTGTATATAATTTTTTGTATGCGAACATGCCCTCTTCTTGGTCCCTGGGCGTGTGAAGTGAGGTTTTAGTTTGTATGAGGGCAAAGTAAGCAAAACACGCAGGGGTGTGAGAGGGAGTTGAATCCCTAGTGAATCCAGAGGCGGGGGTTACGCCCGTCAGTGCCAACTGTGCTGGCTAGGTTTGTCGGGACGGGGCGGGGCATTGCAGGGAGGGCTCCTGGGGTCTGGCAAGGGTGGTGGGAGTTCTCCAGTGGAGTTCTGTGGTGTTTCGGGGTGTTGTATTGCATTTGATTCTCGGAATTTCTGACCAGGGGTGTAGGGGTTTTCTTTGGTCTGCAGCGGGGACGTGCGCCATGTTGGTGTCGGAGGGCGGGCCTTTGAATCTTTCACAGGTGTCCAGCGGTTCGGGGCTTTGGTCTTCCTGGCTGTGTGGTTGGCGGGGGGGGGGGCAGAGGTCTTCCCAGGATCTGGCCCTTATGTCGATGCTGGTGGCAAGGGTGGCGGGGCCCTCTTTATTGGTGGGGGTCGGTGGGGCGAGGTTCGTCCTCGTGGCATAGTTGGTCTGGGTCGGGGTCGTGTTCCGGAGTATTGCGTCTGTGGGCGGGCATGTTCAAGTGGTGCTTTGGTGTGCTCCAGAGTGTCGATGACCGAGGGGGTGGAGTGCGGGGTGATCAGTCCCGACCAGTTCCTTCAGGTCCGGGGCCGAAATTTGAGATTCCGGATCATCTATGTGATATTGCCTTCCTGGCCAAAGGTAAGCCCTGAGACGGATAGAGGGGTCTTACATATTTCTGATACTTCCTCGAGTTCGGAGGTCTGGGGGTCAGTGGTTCCTTCATCGGGGAAGAAGTGGGTGGTCCCGGAGTCGACACAAGGGTCACTCGGTGGGGATTTGTTGGTTGTTCACGGTTGTTGGGGCGGCGGGGAGGTCAGCCATGGGGAGGCACTGGAGTGGGGCTCCCCGGGAGTCGCGGCAGGGTCGAGGCAACTCTTCATTCGTGTTCCGGAGTGGCCCGGAGATTGTTGCAAGTGTGGGGGTGGCAGTGGGAAGAGGCACCGCTTGCTCCTTGGGGGAGGCATCAGCAACCTTTGGGGTACTCCGAGAGATTACTTCGCAGGTGGCCTGCTTCTGGGTACTCCAAAGAGGATACTTGTATGTGGCTTGCTTCTGGGTGCTCCGATGGTGTGGTCCCCATTTGGCAGACATATTCTGGCATAGGGGTGGGATTCAGGGCGGGTGGTGATTTATGCTGCGGAGTTGGGGCTACCTGGGCACCGTTGTTGGCGTTGTAAGTCCCCTTGATCAAATGTTGTAGTCGGAGCGGAGGCCCTGGAGTTGTGTTGCCAGGGTCCGGAGCTGTGTCAAGGGGTTCGGAGGGGGTCTGGGTCGGGCAGTTTTGGGCTGGCACGGGGTTGTTTGGGTCGTCGAGCCAGGTGGGGGAGGTCCTTTAAGGATATCGGAGCGTGTGCCCTTTGGGTCGTCAGGTCGCTTAAACGGCCGATCGTCGTTTTCTGAGTGATGGTGGGGCTTCTCCCTCCCTTATATGAACATGTCAGTGAATTTAGAGTACTTAGGGAACTACTTTGTATAGGGTCCTTTTTCCTATAGTTAGTTTGGGGTGGCTCCTATGCTGGGGATTCCTTTGTGGGAGGTGGCGGAGTCTGGTGGTGGAGTTTAGGTTCAGGGGTGGCATGTGAGGGGGGTTTGGCGTCCAGGGTCCTCATTGTTGGGGGCTCTGGATTGTGTGGGGGAGGGTGGTGAAATAGCGGCGTGGTCTGGAGTTGTCCCTTGTTGGGAGTGGGGTGCCGTGGTTCTCCTTATTAACGTCTAGAGGCTCGGGGATGTCTTGGTCTTGTTCCGGGGTTGTTGGGGTCAGGTCGGCGGTGTTGGGGCCCCTTTACTTGTGGGGTGGAGGTGACGGTCAAGTCGGCCAAGGTCCAGAAGCAGGTTCCGGGGTTGGAGCATAGCCTGGGTCTGGGGTTCTTGCTCTGTTGTTGGTGATTAGTTGCATTGGCCTTCGGGGTTGCTAGTGGTTCAGTGGATCCACAGGGCAGGCTTCGAGGAAGCGTGTTCTCAGCGGTCTCATTGTGGCTGGCAATCCTTTGTGCAATGGGCGACTGTTTTGCGGCGGGTTGGCGTTATTGTTTGTTGGAGGGTTGTTGCGGTGCCAGAGACATTGTCGCTCATTTGGTCGGGTGGTCGCTGGGTTTTGGAATGCTGTTCTTTGGGTGACGTCAGGGTCAACTTTGTGCGAGAGAACGGAGTTGGCAGAGAGGGTAAGAGTGGGGTGGGAGATGATTTGACGGTTTGCGCGAGGGGTTGGAGGTTGGGTGTGAGTTGGAGAGGGTGTCCGTGGGGGGAGCCATTGTATGGATGTAACCGGAGTGGAGGGGACGTTTGGTGTCAGATCCGTGACTCAATGTGCCTCAGCAAATTGGGCAGGGCCATATGAATCATAAGGGTTTCCAGGCATGGGTAGACCATAGACATCGGAGTTATTTGATCATGTGTGCGGAGATAATGCAGGCATCATGGATGGGGTAAGGTAGAGTCTTGATATTATGTCAGGTTCCACTGACCTCGGGGGCTCAGCTGCACTGGGCGAGTCCTTACTAGGCAGGCATGATCCCCTTGCACTGGTAACCGGACACTCAAAGACGTTCCGGGCACTGATGGCTTGTGCAGATAGTTGGTGGGATGTGATCCGGACGGATCCGGGGAGATCCGGAGAAGTCGGATTGCAAGGAAACGAGACGGTCTTGGTGGGGTTCAGGCAGAAGACCGTATGGGAGATTTGTGGAAGCAAAGGAGTAGGCGGCTGTGTGATCAATGGGAGCGGAGCCAGGGTTTGATGGGAGATCATTTGGAGTTGATGGAGTCCAGGACCGAGTGAAGAGCGAGGTTCGGACCTGGTGAAGGAGTGTTGGGGTTTGTAATTGTAACTGCGGAGTTCGTAAGGTCATTAAGGTTGATGAAGACTTGGGCACAATGGTTGGATGGAGTCACTGAGACAGCATCAGACAAAATGATATGGAACAAGAGTAGATTCAAGTGGAGGTACAAAACGATGACGAGAACAATAACAGAATGGAGATAAGACAAGACCAGGAGACTGAGATAAGACTGGGAGACTGAGATAAGAAAACGAGACACAAAACACAAAACACGAGAAGGAAACAATCAGACCATAGGTAATGTTAAGCAATATCAAGACTAGAGTACAAAGAGCTACTCGACAGCTTATATACTGACTACCGGAGAACTTCAGGGTATGTCGGCTGCGGCAGCGGGGCTTGGCGAACCTCAACGGAGTGGGCGGGTGTTGGTTGCGATCGAGGATTGGGCTGTGCTGATACGTTGATGGGATCATTGGGGAACATGGGTCGCCCTAAGGTTGTTGTGATACTCCGGAATAGGTCGGAGGAACCAGGGTGTTGAGTTGATGATGGGTGGCGAAGATCAGGAACAGCGGGGGTGGTTCTCGGGGTTCAGGAGATCCAGGGTAAGTGTCAGTGGCTGCGGGGAAGGCACCAAAGTTGGCCAGGGGGCTGTCGGAGTTAGCCGGGGAGGCGTCAGAGTTAGCCGAAATAGGCGCGGGGCATGGGCAGAAGTTCGGCGGAGCGTCGGGGGTTTTTTGGGGGTTCGGGGGGTTGATGGACAATGTGCGGGGGTTCAGGGGATGGGTCATGACACTCACCACCTTCTCTGGAATGCCCCTCCTCCTCATGTCGCTCACCATTACGCGTGATACTGTGTTTGGGAAGGCCCCCTTCACATCCATGAATATAACCACCACCTCCTTTCCTCTCCTCCATGCACCTTTGATGAAGGCCATCAGCATGTGGATTGAATTGGTTGTCAATCTGCCGGGCCTTCTGCCAAACTGGCATTTCGGGAGTAGGTTTGTTTTCTTGACTAGGTATGCCATCTTTGATTTTACACATGATGACAGGACTTTTGCGATGGTGTCCAGCAGAGCTATCAGTCAATACAAGTTGGGGTTGCTGTAGTCATCATTCCCTGGCTTCCTCAGCACTACCATTTTGAAGACCTTCCACCTCTCTGGATACACCTTCAACTCAAACGTCACCCAGAATATTGGTCCCAGGTATGGCACAATGGTATATCTCATTTGCTTCAAGACCACATTTGGGATGCTGCTCAGTCCAGGTGCTTTGTATGGTTCAGCTTCACAATCGCCACATGTATCTCCCTGTCCATAATGGGCATCCACCTGAATGCCGCTTCTGCTCTGTCTGTCATGTTCTCCATCCCCACTTCCTCTGGCATGTCATAGAAGAATGCTTTGTGAAAGATCCTTGCCTTTTCTCCATTGTCCTCCACTACTTTCTCCACCCCACTCACGTTCCCCTTTAACGCTGGCGTCCTTGCTTGCCCCCCATCTGACGGCATCATAGTCACAAAGTCCTTTGCGTCCCATACTGACTTTGCATCCACTGACTCCAGCCATTCACTCCAATGTTTCTGTTTGGTGTCCTTGATCGCCTGGCTGTAGTTGTTGTGTGCCTTTCTGTATGCCTTGTGTGCTGGATGGTTCTGCAACTCCTCCACTTGCACCAACTCCCTGCCCAGCGCCCTTGCTCTTGCTCTCATTTCTGTTAACTCCCTCGTCCACCACCTCTTCATGTACGATGTCTCCCTCCTTGCCAGCACCATTGCCTCCACTGCTCCTTGTAGTGCTTCCATCACCTTCTCCAACCTCACCTCCACCTCCTCCTTCCTTTCTATCTTTGTTGTCCCAACCCCCTCCAGTCTCCTTCCCAACTCCTCCTCAAATTCCTTCCAGTCTACCTTCCAGAAGTCCCATGTTTTCTCCCCCTCCATGCGCATTACTGTGATGTCAACTGTCATTGTGATTGGGAAGTGATCAGTGTTTGGCAGTTGTTTGCTCTGCAGGGTTTTACATCTGTTTATCTGCTCAATTAAAGAGTCAGTCATGAATACGTTGTCAGGTCTAGTCAGGTTCTTGGTGTTTTTTGCCTTGAGGGTAGGCACTGCTGGTCTTAGTGCCATGACCATCCTGTGCCAGGTCAGGATTGTGATGAGCTCCTCCGCCGCATCCAGGTTCTGCTTCATGAAGAGGTGACCATTCCACAAGTGATCCCACATTGGGTGGTGCCTATTGAAGTCACCCACCCATATGTCTGCCCCATTCCATCCCCTCGTTCTCATCCCTCCCTGCTCCTTAGGTAGAAGTCCAGCACTCTGATGCTACCTGAGTGCCCACAATCATTGTAGACATTGAAGATTCACAGCGTGCATCCCTCAGTTTCGACACTTACCCCTACGACGTCCATGCTCTTGACATTCAGCCTCCTCCACTTGTTTGTTGCTATCTTGTAGTTTACCAGCATGATTGCCCTCATTCCCCTGGGGTTCACCTCATCGTGTCATTTTGGGTACACTGGTCTCCATTTCTGTGTGGCTCTAGATTGCTTGTTGAAATCAAAGTATGGTTCCTGTAAACAGATTATATCAATAGTGTCATCCATTGTGTTCAGCATGGCATGTTGTGCAGTTAGCGATTTGTTCAGGTTCTGCTGCCATATAGTTAGTCTGTTCCCCTTTCTCATCCCCTGCTCTCCTGCCTCTCCCCTTGTTGCACTCATTGTGACAATGTGGGCGATAGCTGTCATGCTTTGTTCCTGAGCTTGTCCAGTGATTCCATGAACACACCAAACTCCTCCTCATCCCACCTTTGGGTGCTTTGGCATTTGGATTGCTCCTTGCCTCCCACTTGGCTGCTCAGTATGCTTTCTGCCCATTGGTAGGTGTCCAACATCATCTGCATGCCCTTTGCCTGCGATGGCCCCCCCCTTGCCTCTTGTCTATTCTCCTTTCCATCTTTGTTTGTAATTGCTCCCCTGCCTTGTCCCAGCTTGCCACCTGCCAGTCTACCCTGTCTCACTCCCCTTACTATAAAGCCCCCCAATGCCCCTCCTGCTGTAAGGCTGATACGTCCTTTGTGTTGTCCAGGTGTTGTCGCTTGTTCCTCATTGACCCATGCCCAGGTCCATTTCTGGTCAGTGGGGTAATACTTATATTTCATTTCGGGTGACCTGCTGATTAGCCTGTTCTTTGCCTCTATGAAGGTTGGGCAGGTCCTTGCTGATGAGGGGTGGTCATGTCTAATCCCTTTCGCCTTGCAGCTGATGCAGGCAAACTTTGTTGGATCCATTTCCTTGCAGTCCTTTGTCCTGTGTTCTTTGGCACACAAACCCCTGTTTACACTTGTTAGCGACATGGCCTTTTCCATACCTTTGGCACTTTAGACAGCATTGTGGTTCTTGGTCTGGCTTTCATGCCGACACCCTCTTTCCCTCCACGACCAGGCCATTTCTGATGAGGTTGTTGGCCCCATTTTCCATCGCACATGAAATGACAAGGTGTGCCACCTTCTGGTTAGCATGTCTGGTGTGTGGGGCACGAGCCCACCTGGCGGTCACCAGTTCCCCTGGCTGGAGGTGGTTGTCCTCTTCAATCCTTGCCAGTCCATTGGTTGGTACGTCCCCCATCATGATTGGGATGAATTCTGCAAAGATGTTGAATACCCTGTTTTTTACCTTTGCACCTGCCCCAAACTTCTCTAAGAATGCTTTCTGTATGTCTTTGCATGCTAGCCACTCAGTTGCATCTGTTGAGCTTAGCTCGTACAAGACCCCCCCATTCCTGAGTTCCCTCACAGAGAGGAATTCTACCTTTGGGCTGTCAAGCCCCTGTATGCCCATCATGTCCTTCGCAATCTTTGCCTTCTCTATCAGCTCCTTCTCTGTGAGCTCCTTCCACCCACCCATTCCCTCTGCATTGTCAATTAGTAGCTGTCTTGTCTTGTTGTTTGCCCGCTGGACAATGTCTTCTCTCTCCACCCTTTGTGCCACCTCTGCAAAAGTCAACCCCATCCTCTGCATCCCCCTGACCCCTTCCTTGCCATAGCCCATCTCGCTTCATCTCCTCACATCCTCCTGTATCTGCCCCTCCTTCAACCTCTCTGTCATCTCCCTCACTTGCTCTGCCATCCCCTTCACAGTCCTCACCAATGCCTCCGCCATGCTCTCAAGCACCCCCCTGTACTCCTCCATCGCTCTCTCCATTGTTTCCACCACTATCCTCTCCGTCTCCCCTGCCTTCATGGACTCCATTCCATGTGCCACTGCCCTCATCCTGTTCTTTACCTCTGTCAGCAAGTCGTGTCTTCGTGCCAATTGCAGTAGCGCTCCCTTCAACGTGTTGATCTCGATCGTGTCCTCCGTGCTGTCGAGGTGTCTGTTGTCGTATAGCCAGTTCCTCGTGTCTTTCTCTGATTGAACAGTCAGGCCCTGAATGTGGGGTTCCGTCGTGTTGGCAGTGCTTTGTGTCTTTCGCACTGTCTGGCTGCCGTTTTCGGCCGCAGGCCCACCGCTGTCCGCCGGCATTTGGTCCTGTCTGTCGACGAGAGATGTATTCGATAGAGTATTGTTAAGATAAGAGCGTTTATCTACTTCTAATCCTGCCCCTTCTGCTTCTGTGTTCTCCCGAGCTGTTCGAGCTCGAGTTCCCATGGTGTGCAGGTGGTGGTTTAAGATCAAAAGCGGTCCTAACATGAGTTAAGTGTTTTCGAAACCAAAAGGAGAGACCTAGAGACACCAGCCGAACTCGCTGTGAAAATTAACGCTTCTTGCAAGATTTCAATAGGCAGTTGTTCAAGCCTGGACCCACCCTTCACAAAGCGCGCTTTTCGCGATTTTGTCATGGTGACAGAAATGGGCGAAACAAGTTTGACTTACCAGTGTTTTCACAAGGTTTAAGAATTCACGATCTAATCTTATCTCATTGTGGTACATGATTCCCTAATCCTTTCCTTCTGAGATGAATTTTGTACCTTTTTTGTGGTCTGTGATCAAGCTGTATTTTTATCGAGTTTGGACATTCAAGCTTCATGGCCTGATCTTCTCATCACTGACATGCTTTTGAGCCTCGGTGACTGATAGGCCATCAATGTTTCCTGAGGCTTATGCGCTTTGGCAAGAACCGATCTCATATAAAGGCTTACCTTGCTTGATTTGTCGCCATCCCTGTCTTCAAACCATAACCAACAATCTTGACCTTGCTGTTCCCACTTTCTCATCAATGTAAAACAAACTCCTACATTATTCGACACCTCGTTTTGAATTAGCTTGGTCCTCGATGCTCGGAGTTTGTACCGACCCTCTTTTTGCGTCGTCACGTTTGAGAGGACTGGAGGTTTTCAATGGTTCAACGTACATACACTCCTTTGCTCAGATTATCTGAGGATTTGTATGGGGTTAAGTCAAGATATATAAGAGAAATGGCAGGATTTGATGGACAGGACAATGGAACTAAAAGTTGCGAAGAAAATTGTGAAGCTTAGAGAAGAATGTAAGGTTGTGTAGATAGAGGATCAGGCAAATCTGTAAAATCCTTGAACAGATTATGTTCAACCTCAATGGTACTAGTATTGACTTGCTATCCTCAGGAAGTACGCAAACTGGGTCTAAACGCACTAGACGTCGACAGTTGAGAAATGACAACAATGCCCTATACCCAAGCGCTCGTTGTGGACTGAACAAAAGCTATACTCAACATCACAGTAAACATATTTCCGCTGGGTGAAATATCGTAAAATCAGTGAACCGAGCGCTATTGTAGACTATCAAAGGCAGCAATGTCGAAATGGTAGGATTCGCATTACAACCGAAAGCCGTAGTCGGCGTCTCATTGATCCGTGTCGTCCCTTCTTTTGGGGAAAGAACACCTCTCGGCCCAAATTTTGCAGCTGTTACATCGCCAAAAATCATCATGTTCGCTGTCTATTGTTTCAATCTTGGACTCTAGAGGTGAGTGAACTTGTCTTTGGTCGACAGTCGGACACAATCCTGTGTACGTATCGCGAGCACTCTGTGACAAAGGTACTATCCTGACTATGTACGTAAAGTCAGCCTCTTTCTCCCTGTAGATAGTAGTTGAGTAGAATGACGGCTATAACCACATAAAATAACTCACCAACCCGTGTCACCCTTGTAAAATTCTGAATGCGTCACGGAAGACCTGCATAGATTTTCGCGAAATTTTGGCTTGCTCCCAAAGGCTGCGCCCGCCTCTAACGCGATCCTTCCAAGCCTCTACTTCCGTCCAATCCTCGCGACACTGTAGGATGGCAAATCTCCTGTCGTTCTCCAGCAGCTCAGATACCGACGCATCCGGGAAACTATTGTAATGCCATTCAGCATTCGTTGCCACGATGAGCAGCAAAGATCTAAGGCCGGAAAGGTACCCTGAGTAGCGCTTCAAATAGTCTCCTATGGGGCTACATGAGAAGGCGAGGTGCGTGAGATTGGTAAAGTAGCGTTTGGGAAATTCGGGATCTAAGCCTTGGTAAAGGCGGAGATGGGTGATTTGAGCACAGTATTGGCTTCCGTGGCGTGCAGCTACGATCGGCTTCCAGTCGTGCCAGCTCTCGATGAGCGTGAGTTCGGTGCATCTTGTGTGCAAAAAAGATGGAGAAGAACAGAGAGACGCGAGTGTCCTACTATTGCATGATAAGGCTACCACATTGGAGCATCTTGCAACGATCGAATCAATCAACTCCCATTCCTTCAGCCCTTGTCCATAGATCCAAAGGTAACGCACGTAACTGGGGCTTTTCGGCGAAGATGCGAGAAGCCGGTCAAAAGAACGAAGTTTTTCAATTCCTTGAAGAACCACTGGAACTACTTGGAGGCAGTGTAACTTGACTATCGAATTAAGTGATTTCGAAACCAAAAGGAGAGATCTGTAGACACCAGCCGAGCTCGTTGTGAAACTTAGCACCTCTTGCAAAAGTTCTACAGGCAATTGTTCAAGTCTGAACCCACCCTTCACAACGCGTGCTTTTCGCGATTTTGTCATGGTGGCAGGAGATGAGGGGACGAAACAAACTGTTTTCGTGAGTTTATGGGGTTTGTGATCTAATAGTGGCACAATGAATGATGAATTTGCCCCAATTCACACTTTTCTCTTCCTATAATCTTCCTGTTTGTACATCCTCTTATCTTGAAAGCCCTGTACAGCTTTATACGTTTTTGCGGTCTACACTTTATTTCTATCGAGTTCAGACATTCAAAGGTTTTCATCACTGACATGCTTTGACCCTCCGAGTCGGTGACTGATGGGGTCCTCAATGCTTCCTGAGGCCCGGCTTTGGGCAGGAGTCACTCTCATATAAAGGTTACCTTTTCTGGTTTGTCATCACCCCTGTCTTCAAACCATGCCCAGTAATCTTGACCTTGCTGTTCGCGCTCTCATCAACGGAAAACAACCTCCCACGGTAGCCACAGTATTTGGCACCTACATACGAATATCTGGGCTTGATAACGAAGACGCCAATCGGTCCGTACTGGCATTCGAACGTGCCTTGGATAAACACCCTCGACGCGATGATGAGTTGGAGCCCGTGATTGCGAGAGTCAGGAACGACTATTGGTACACTAAGCTCGGTGGCACCGATGAAGGAGGTGGTGTATGTCACACCTGCGAACACTGTGGGACATTGAGCCTTCCAAACCAAAAGCACAAACATAAAGGTGCCTTAAAGACGAGAGTGACTTCTAAGGCTGGTAAGTTCTTAATCTCAGCAATTTGTACTCCGCTCAAGTTTTCTGATCAGGCAAACACAAATTGTGACGTTTACGACCGTTATGCATTTTATGACGCTTCTCCCACTAGTACTTACCTTGGACATACACTATCTCAAACATGAACCAGCGAAGCCTTCTCTTTCCCAAGATAAGCCACTTTGAGTTTCCTATCTCCCAACCCCTTCGCCGTGATGACCTGGGAGTCACCCGGAACAACATCAAGCGAATTATCATTCCATGACACTTCCGGCCCATCTCCCTCAACACTGAACCACAAGCCTTTGACAGGGCGCTGTACAGACACGGTGACTTGCTCGTCAATGAGCTCGACCGAAAGTTGAGGATCGGGAACAGCAAGATATCTGTATGGCTGCGGCCAGTCTGCGAAACGTGCTAATACCTTTCCGTCGGAATCGATCAGGCGCGCATTCACAACGACTGAGTAGGACGATGTCCAGATGGGGTCGCCAGATGGGGGTTCGACGCCCTCCTTGGGTGGGCCAGGGCAGCGTATCGAGAGTAGCTCTATAGATTGATTTGGGAGCAGGGTGACGTTGTGTCTCTCGCTATGCGTCCAACTGGAGTTGAGATCATGGCAGGTAAGCTCTAGCTTCACTAGACGAGAGTGATTAGCGGTATTAGTTCCCCATACGTCGATCGTCGCGTCATGAGATTGCATGGCTCCGAATTCGTAAAACTAAGAAGGCATCACACAAAATTCGACTTGGTCAATTCATTTCGATTTACCTGGTGGGGACGATCATTCGCCCGGTTCTTGATTACCTGAAAAAGAGTTAGCCAGATATTGACACTAAGTAGGAGGCTATAATCACCGTTCTATGAATACCAATGGCGATAGGAGTAAGTTGGCGTGCAATGGTGAAGTACGATGGTTTGGGTCGAAGCTGGAGGAATTGTTGAAAGATTCGTTCGTGATTGGAAGAGTAAACACTCACGAAATAATCAGCAATGGCCCATGACGTGCCAGGCCAGCAGTCATTCAACTGCCAAACGAGGACACCAGAGGTCTGAATTGGCGACAAATCAGCTATCACATCGATTGATGGGATAAAGACATACATATTCTTTTCCTCTGCCGCGCCATGCACGTCTCCAAGACCGATAAGCATAGCTCACGGCCTCAGATTGCATGAGCTGGGTATTGTAGACATGACTATAATTACCACGGGTAAGATGCATCGGAAGACGCTCAACGGAAGGATACGCACGTCTCCAGGTCACTCGTCAACCTAAAATTCTCATTCATTACGATGGCGAACCGACGTTCAAAAGCACCAGCCTTCGTGTGTTGAGCCATCAACGTCGATTGTGAATACCATTGTGATTTATCCGCGCCGTCCATCCAATGCGCAATCGTTCGCATATCTGGCATGGACGGGATCCCAAATTCACTGCCGAGAATCCTCCCGGTTGACTATGCGACTCATAATAAGAAGATGAGTCCATACCTCACAAAACGCCCACCACGCCTGTCATAATCATGATAAGGGTACTCTTTTCCGCCCCATATGTCCCACTGGTGAACATCTCCAATGGTGGGGTCGGCAGTATCCCAGCCTTTGCCACCGTAGGGAGACCCACGGTGATAAGGGATGGGCGGATCGGTCAATTTTGCTACTATTTCGGGGAAGATATGTTCGTAGAGTACTCTTGCAGGAAGATCTTCGGTGTCTGATCGATACGATTACTGGGAGGAAAGGCTGGGAGAGGAATTCATCAAAACGAACCTCCCCATTGAAGGATCATCTGGTAATCTTCGTTGTTGCCACAAAACAGAGTCAGTGAGGGGTGGTGTCGTAGCCGCGTCACGTTGTCCATTGCCTCCTTCCGAACACTCTCAACAAACGCAGGATGAGCTGGATAAACACCACATGCAAACTGAAAGTCTTGCCAGACGAGGATACCAAGTTCTACTCTGAATCAGCTCACGGAGTGATCAGGGCTCTCAGATAACTTACCATCACATATGTCAAAGAAGATGTCTGGTTCATAGATGCCGCCGCCCCAGATGCGTACCATGTTTTGGTTACCGTCACGAAGAAGAGTAAGCCATGCTCGATATCGCTCTTCTGTAATTGTGGTCAAAAAATTGTCTGCCGGAATCCAATTAGATCCTGAATCAGGAGTTAGCTTTCAGTATTTCAGATACAACAAGACGATGATACACCTCCTATGAAGATACGAATGCCATTTATTTCAAACAGGAACGTCGTCCCGCTCCCATATTGGTCAGGTTCGGCCAGAGGCTCCTGAATTAACTCGACGGAGCGGAAGCCAATCCGTTTCGTCTTTACATCAAGGAACTGCCTATTCTGAGTTACCGATAGGTCAACAAGGTGAACAGATAGGGTAGACAAGACTGACAGAGCCGACGAGGGTGACTGTCACATCATACAACTTCTGTTCTCCATATCCAACGGGCCACCAGAGATTGACTTCCTCAGGTGACAGGTGCCATTGCACTAGATCGCGGAATGAATCGATACTGCCTTGGAGTCTCACGTATTCCCTTTTAAGTTCTTTCCCAGAGGTGTCTTTCAAGACAATCTCCGAACCTTCGTAGACAGGAGACCCCTCAAGAGTAATGTCAACTTTCAAGGAAGGTAAAGGCGCGCCAGTGACCTTGTTGAATGAAACAGAAGCGCGTGTATGAACGTCATTCAGTCGGGCAGAGTATGTTGTCAGAGTAATTGGGCGGTATGGACCGGCCGTCATGAGCTCCGGGCCCTGGAAGAAGACGTGAGCATTTTTACGACGCCATAAGGACTATGCCGAACCCAATCCCATCTTCAGATGAACGAGTCTGAGCATCGAAGTAAACAGACTCGGTAAGGCTCACCGCCAATCATATTGTGCCTTTCGCACATATACACGGCTAGGGTCTCCGAGATTCGCTGACCCAGCGCGTACTTTGCCATACTTCGCCTCTTCCTCCTTCGCCAGTGCCTTCGCCGACTTAAAGTGGAGAAGTAAAGTATTAATCTCCTGCAATGGATTCGCGTCGTCGGAAAGATTGATTTTGTAAGTATAGGTTCGGAATTGATTGTCCGCTGAGAAGATTTCCTTTCCGTTCTAGACGAGAAGTGGTCACATTGATATCGGCCAACAAGACGCGTCAATGTGGGCTCACCAAGTAAACATCGCAAATGGTATCCAGCCCTTCGAATAAGAAAACAGCATGTTCGTGTACCACGGGCTTGTCGAAAGGAAAGGAGCACTTGTAAATCCATTCAACGTCGCCAATCCCTGGAAAATGGTGATCAGAGGCCAGGCCGAGATCGAGATATACTCACATTGAACTTTGTGCTCGTTGAATGCGACGTAAGGATCAGGAATCAACCCTTCTTTGAAGAGCTCAACGTGCACCTCGGATGGGAAAGCGTGAGCCGTTCTCCAACCCTCGATGTTTCCGTGCGAAGCTAGGTCGATTTCGTCCTGGACAGATGGTAATCTGGTATTGCGCTGCTTCCAGAACCAGCCCTGGTTGAGCTGTAGGGTTTGAGCCATGGCCATCGATATTCTAGACCCACGGCAAGGGCCAGAGGGAGGGATGGATATATGTATGACGAAAGATGCGATCCAGCCCTGAAAGTCTTTGTGGGGAAGAACCTCCGGAATCACGGGCCGTGATACGGTCTTGTGGTCAAGTCAGCCCAAGCTTTGCAGTCACAGGAAGAAAGTTCGTTTCTTGGATCATGGGTTCATAATTAAAGTATAGAGTATATACATGTTACGATGGTCTAAGAGAATGATCAGCTGAGAAAAAGTAGAGAAACGAACAACGTACTTCAGGTTTTTCATACAAAAATACATCAAATACAAATGCAAAGATTAAAAGTAAAGGGAAAGAAATAACTCAGGATTGAAGGTGCATGCGTACTAAACAAATAGGTGATGAAGTCCATATTAGTACATAAAATGAGGCAGGCATTGGCGACGGAAACTTGTGAGAGAGAGAAAGGACATGAAGAAACGAAAAAATGAAGACGAGTGCTCATACTTGTCACATAGAAGAAGCACTTGTTGAAGGGCCAAAGGGGTCAAATGCGATTGTTTTATGAGAGCGCTCTGTAGTCTTTTTCCGTCTTCGCCTCAGCTTCTTGGGCACTGTGTGAACTATCATATAGTTGAACTGAATCTTCATGGAAAGAGAACTGTGGAAACCTACCTTTTACCTCATGAAGATTTGAAAACGCTTCCTCGAACTTATCCGGATCATCGATGTACTGCTCGACGAGGTTAACACAACAAGGGCAGCAGTGCTGCTTCCCACCCCAGTCAAACATGGTCTTCCAATAATCGTGTCTGAGCTTCGCAACGAGCTTAGCGGATTCAGAGTTGACTTGGTCTTTACAATCTGGGTGTTTGTCCATAGCACGCTCAAACGTCGTGAGGACATCCAAACTAGACTTCTGGAATCCCGCAATACGAATGTAGGCCGTCAAGACGTTGGAAAACTTGACCTCTTGGTTGGCAGCAAGGACGTCGGCTACGGCCCGCTGAAGATTGCTATGCATGATGAGGATGTAAAAGAAATGTGGCGCAACAAGTGCTGGTCTTCAGGATGTGAAGAACAGTTGCCGAGCTAAGGACTCTTGTAAATGATGTGATCAAAGGAAGAGAGACAACTTCGAAAAGCATGAGAATGACGGGGACTAATCCAGCAAGCTCTACGGAGTCAACCGATCGAAGATAGAAATTCGTATTCTCCGGTGTCATCGCTTCTCGAAGGGAGGCCAGAAAAGTTCCAGAATATTATCTCTAGAACCTGAGCTGAGCGTTTTTCCGAGAAGCAAGGACCGGATCCAGGGTCGAACGAGTATTTCCGAGATTGATGAAAGCACTGACCCTCTCAAACTCGAGCTGTTGCTTTCACCTAGTGGCGCAATCAGGTTGTAGGCGGCGACAAACTCTTGTAACTGTTTTAGACGCAAAGGCGCTTTGCAAAGAGAAGTGAAAGGTGTGACACCGTTCGTCACCATCGTTAGTGTCACATGTAACGTCGCGTCGTGCGCGCGATCTAGTCACGTGTATCTCACGTTTGATCCCGGACCGATTTGCCAACGCCAACATTGTTTCCTACCCATAACGAACAACACGGTGGCAATCATTTTTATTGTCTGTGCAAGGGCTTAAAGCTCCGGTAGCGGCAGGACCCCTCAAGACCTTGATATGCCTCTTGTCTTTGATTCTCCTCCTATCTCAACAGCGACAGCTCATCTGCTTACATTCATTTTTGGTTTTATTTACGTTGGGTCTCTGTATGTCTCTAAACATGGGCGGCTCTCGTTCTCTCAGGACCGTGCGAAGAATGCCAATGGTACCCCATATGGGAAGCTCCAGGATGAGCGCTGGAGGGACGATCCGAGTGTCATCAGAGCGCGCTTCCTTGCGGGCACCATTGCCACAATTCTGAATTGTGGTCTTGTCTTTTATATCTTGTGGTCTGTGATCGATGACAGATCAGACGTAAGTTCCTCAATAATTCAAGGTTATTTGCCATTCAAAAGGTTCGTAGCGTTTTAAAGTGACCTTGGAGACAACTGTTGCACGTCTTGGCTTCAAGATTTACCATCTGGATATGGACATGATACTTCCGCATCTTGTCACACCAGTTTTGTTCACTGGGCCACTGTTCGGCATGTACCTAGGCGGTCATTTGCCTTTTCAGTCACGGTTCTACTTCCAAAATGATGTCGTGAACAAATTCACGTCATGGGTTGGAATCAGAAACTATATCATGGTAAGTTTATATTTTGATCTTGAGCCGGTGTCAAACGATGCACGCCTACATCTGTGTTCGAAATTTCATGGCTTCCGTCCCAATTACATCGCACTTACTGAGTAGTATCTTCACAGGCTCCAATTACGGAAGAGATCGTCTTTCGTTCTTGTGTAATAGCTGTGTACCACATGTCTGGTGCATCTGCCAATCGTATGATTTTTTTCGGCCCATTATCTTTTGGTCTAGGTATGCGAGACCTTTTTCATTAATTGGCTTTGAGTCGTGATCTGTCCTTACTCAACTATCAGCACATGTTCACCACGCATGGGACACTTACAATCGGTTTGGACGAACGGTCAGTGCCGCAAAACGCGCGATTACTATGAGCCGTGCGTGGACATGCTTACTGATTTCCTTCTTCTCCCTTTAATGTACTGTTCTCGATTTATAGTATTCCAGCTGGCGTACACGACACTATTTGGGTTTCATTGCTCTTACATGTTCCTCCGCACGGGATCCGTGTATCCTTCCATCACGGCGCACATCTTCTGCAATATCATGGGCCTCCCTGAGATCTCGTGGGAGCTGAGAACATACTCGACTCGCAGAATAGGTTAATTCTTTTCTTGTGCATGAACACATGACGAACGTTGGCTGACATGGCTTTAGCGATTTTATTGATGTATACACTAGGAATCGTGGGTTTCGCGCTGGTCCTTGGACCGTGGACAAGGCTCGGCGGAATGTACACGTTTTGGAGTGCCCGTCCTTATGCCAATATGTCGTATTAGTAGCTCAAGGTCATGGAAGGAATTTGCTTAGATTTGCTTCATCAGCGGAGTGGGTATAATAGTGTACAATTAGCATTGTGGATATAATTCGGAGCTTCCAAATTCAATGGACAGGTACATGAAGTTCTTTTAGTCACGGACACTCAGGTAGCTATCATCCTATTCAATCAATGTCATTACCAATGGTTTTTAGATTGAAACAGGTTCATTTGTGCTTCTCAGATGATCTCCTGGATCATCGAAAAAGAAGAACCGTAAGCGTAAGGATTCAATATGGTTCTCAGTACGATGATTGAGGTGTTCACGCTTGATTGTCCTGGAGCGTCCGTGATATCATCACTCGGACCCTTTGAAAAGTCAAAGGCACACAAGGCTGATCGCTGAGACATCCAATTGAGACGTCTGAAGGGCACCCTAGAGCTCGAGCATCATGATTTCCAAATTCTATTGCATGCACAACCCAACATCCATAACCAATGTCTACGCTCAGTGAGCATGGTTCTTGTGGTGCTCTGAAGCCGGAGTCAGCAGGGAAAGTGCCCCATGAGGGTGAGGTCAACGTACTCAGGTGCACTGTGGCGTGTATTCAGCGCTAATTCAAAGATCAAAAAGCATGACGACGCACTGTTATAGTCTAGGGTGTAACCAATAGCGAAGAGTCCAACAATCAACGCGACGATAGGCTTGCCCGAGGCGTTTGCTCCACTAAAGAGACGAGCCTTGATGCCACCGACACGAGGGGTAGCCTGGCCTTTTGGAAGCTTGGAGTAGAAGTCGACTAGAGGTCCAAGTCCGGTGCCCGATTCACCAGACTAGAAAAATTTCGTTAGATTCTCTGACGTGGAAATTTGCAATTACACACTTACAACGAGCTTGGGAGTGGCAATCTTAGGGGGAATCAACCCCTGGAGCTGGCGGCGGACGAGGGAGGCGTGCATCGTGATGAACGATTTGGTATTCGGGGTGGGTCGGACTTAACACTTGCAAGGCGGGATTGACGCTGCTTTGGTTTGTCACGTGGCTTTCCCGACCTCCTATCAACTGCTCCACTATTGAAATTTCCCCGGCGTTAAATTGGCCCTGCACTCTATAAGGGAAGAAAGGAACGAAATCCAAGATTAGTCAAGACCGCTTTACTTACTAGAAATTTCTTGTATGGTTCATCATCAGGAAAAGTTATATCCCATATATCTCGCATGGACCAACGAACGGGCCAACTTCAATCAATATCCTACTATTTCCTCCTTCAGTACAGGTTAAAATTGAAGTTTGTGCATTACGGCACAAAAGAACAGTTTATTTGATAGGTCTCTTTTCTTCTATAAGCCTTGAGCCAGATGTCTTATGCTTTTGGTATATAGATACCAAGGAAGAGGACTGTCGACGAGACTTTTGTGTAATCCGAACGAAAAATTCTTTCGGAAGAAGGACTCGAGGCTCTTGCAGCTATTTAGATTCATCAAATGATTGGGCTTACTGGTTCCGAATCCAGACGATGACGCCTATAGAGCTGCCATAAGCTAGTCTTTGTCAGGGAAAGATGGTCATCTCGGTCTGCAAAATCACCGATGGCCTCTGTATCATCAAGAAGGTCATCTTAATTATCCAGTCGCGATTGAAAATGCTTGAGGGTATTTCGCTACAGCCACGACTTTTTGGTGCTAGCATGTCTTGGTCAACCTCTTTGGACAAATCGCGCTGAGGATGCCACGTCTGAACAGACCAACAATAGAGCTTATTCTCATTCTGACGGACCTTCAAATGACTATGTATTACGTTGCAGATGTGAGGGGTTGTTACAGCGTGTTCCGACCATCAAGTATTTGTGATTTCCAGATAGGACAGAGTCATTTGTGCGTTTTGTCTGATCTTCAAGAGTCTACAGGAGAATGGTTCTCTTTCGTCATACGTATATTTGTCTTCCCGGCTTTGTGGCTGCCTGGTACATGCGTTATCAAACTTTGCTGAGATTCCAAGCATCTTGTATACTTATCCCGCACATGTTCACCACCCCTACGTGACCAATCCACACCCACAGCTGAAGTAGACTGAGGACCGATAGCATATCGCGAATTATTTGAAATTCGCCAAATGTATGTACGTACATAATTGGTCCTGCTTCCATCTGACCCAGGGCTGAGCAGGCCCTTCACAGACAGGTCACCTGTGTTGGCAATTTGGCGAACGTGACCTTCTGTGGACCCGCATGCCCAGATAATATCGTAAAACCTCTTATTTGAGCTCAAGCTCAAGCTTCCTTACGGATTTCTTGGTTTTAGGCACATAATTTCGTCGGCAAACGTTGATCTATGTTTCGCCATAGAGGTACGCATGCGTCATCGCAAGGCACGGATCATTACATGGGATATACATACATGAAGTCCAAGGATATATACATAAGGAATATGTCAAGTGATGGACAAGCAGCCAGACTCAAGCTTTCTTAAGTGTTGTTTGTTCCGAATGTGCGGTCGAAGCGGCCAGCAGCGTGTTCCTGTGCTAACCGACATTGGAAGCAGTACTCATCGACAGTATCGACGTCTTGTTCAATTTGTTCACCATAAACCTACGCGCCGCAGACCCAAGGATCAGATATTGGTTCCAGACGAGGTAAGAAGGCAAACATTATAGCAACGGCAGCTTGGCGGCCTGCATTCTGGGGGATGGAAGTGGCTTAATGAGCAGCGATATGAGTTGCAATCCATGATAGCGACGATCATATGTCGCTGGAAGTGCTGTATATCATGGGACAGAGCTCAATGAGAATCTCGAAATCGAGAGGTCGGTCAACGAACCCCACAGCGTTTCCAACGTGTTCCCTGTCTGCCAAGAATGAGAATGGTCAGCACCGATACCATCGAAGCCGCAAAGTACGCACGCAAGTCGTCGGCACATGATTAGCAAGAAATCGAGTCTTGTGGTGCAGATGGAAATGAGGGGGGAAGTTGACGATCGTTGGACCACCAACCGGTACTCGACTGTGATCTATTTATCGTTTTTGCTCCGAGTCTAAGCGCGCGGCATCAAGTCGCAGTGGGATCCATCATACATCAGTATAGCCACATCCGTTCTGGAGTAACGAGCTTTTCTTGCGTGAGATTTAGCGCATGGTATGTATTAGCGGGTTCCTTTCGATCCAATAGTATATCACACCATGTGATCTAAGTTTATATCCATTGAGTTTTACATTAGTCCCAGGCTTGGACTGGGAGCAAGCGCGCTACTTCCCGAAATTCCGAAAACTCCAATGGCGATTGAGTTAGTGGGAATCCTTGTGTCCCTATCTCCTCGTAGTTGTCTAGACTGCCGGACACCGAAAAAACTTTGAGTTTTAGGGTTAATAAATGTTCCTATTTTTTTGAGAAAACAAAGATCTTCCATAGAATATTTCCGAACAAGGTTCGACTTCTCCACCGATCATAATACAATAATACAGCTAGCTCCACATGATAACGACTAAGTTTGTAACACAAGATTTTGGGCCTCTTTCAGGAAGGCCTCACATCCAAAGATTAAGCCCTGAACAGGATTTCGGGTCGCAGCCTTGCAGAGGCAATGGCCCCGCAAGCCTGACATCACGTGGAGATCCCTCCATCCCGGGCCAAAAGTATTCCGAAGCCGTTGCGGCCATCCTTTGCATCGCTCGCGTAACCATGGAGGAAACATCAGGAAACACCGCAACGGCTTCAGATGATGGTCAGGACAAAATGAGGCACCAGCAATTTCTCCTTACGAAGTTCCTGGAAATTTACTAAAAAAATGACATCGGCCCAACGTCTGTCGACCATAGAATCATCAAGACTGGAAGGGTACTCCGACGTACTCGATGACAACGGTCGGACCCTTGTTGCCCGTCTCAAAGTCACAAGTTCCATCAGAAAGATAAGCCGGGTGCCGTTTATCCTTCCAACAGGGTAAGTATGGTACTCCGATTACGATACAAGTTCGCCACAGGTTGGCGACGAGTGATTCAATTTATTCATTCTTTTTGTCTGGATCGATGCGGACTACCACAAACTTTCTCGTCAACAGATTGAATACACTACCGAAAAGGAAAGCGATGAGTGAACAGGTGAAGATGATTACGTTATAGGGCATGCTGAAGTCCGGTGTAGCAAGGTCGACGAGAAGTGTAGGTGTATACAGTCGACGATTCGTATTCAAAGGGCTAGTTTGGTTGGCTTCGATCAAGGTGAAGACCGCGGGAGGCAAGTCCCATCCTCTCTGTGCGTCCGGAGGATGTTCGGTGTACCGAAGGAAGGACTTGGCAACATCCATACTTAGGTCCATAGTAGCACCAGAAGGGATCGAAAGAACACATTGGAAAGTCGCAGGGCGGGCATGTGGCACTGCGGGAATATAGGTCACTTCCGACATCGCGTTATCTGTCAATTGGCATTAGGTGATTAGGCATCGAATAGACTATGTCTCGAATGTACTTACCATTCCGCATGCCGTCAATGTGAATCTTTAGTGTGTGAAGGTAAAATTGGATGAGCCAGGGCATGGTCTCCAGATACACGACACGCAGCGGCTCAGCTTGATGATTGGTCAACTTAACAGAGAGCTGGCCATAAGCCTGACTCGAGCCGTGTAAGATCCGTTGCACAGACAAGGATGTGAGAGGAGCATCGAAATCAACGGCTACAAGATATAAGCTCGTGTATCTGATGAGGGCTTTGAATCACTCACGGTATTGAAAGTCTCCTGCGAAGCGAAGCCCGATATCGAGAGGTTTGATAGCTGAAATTGACTTAGGTAAGTTGGCGATGGATAGTGGTTTGTGATCGGGACCTACAATTCGAGATATCGAAACTAGCAAGACCCAATACAACCGAAGAAGGTTCGGGCTCAATGGCATACGCTACAGAGGTTGGTAGAGTAACGACAACTCGGCTCGACTGAGCAACAGGGCACGTCTTCTCAATTGTGCGATCAAACAAAGTCCGGAAAGACCAATCTAGTAGCCTATCAATGACGACAATTGAAAAAGTATCCAGAAAGAAATTTCACCTTGCTTCCTTCCAGAAGATAGGCGCAGAGGATCTGAGATAGTTTGGAAAGTTAATCGAATCTCGACGCCCCGATTCTCGCGCCATAACACATGCACGCTCATTCCATGCCAGTCGGCGTCGAAAAGGCGATGAGGATTCAACAGGCTTGCAATACCCGACAGAGACTTGCACGGAAGGAGTTTGAGGAATGGCGTCAGGTTCTCTGTGCACACGTTTTCTGAAGGGAGAGAAGCATGTCGAATCTGATGTGGAATTCCCCAGTCCGGCAAGTGTCCTTCTGGAAGAAATGATCGCGCTGGAGAGGTAGTCCTCTGTTCATCGAGAGAACCGAGTGAAGCGCAGAATAAGCCAGCCAATGCATTCCGGAGGCCTCTCCATCGTTCATTGATGCTTCATTAGTCGTGAATAAATTATGAGGAGATAAACGAATACATTTGTTTGCAGACCTTGATTGAGTACTATCTCCCATCCACGTCCATAGTTCTGCACCAGTTCCTACTCCAGGTTCTTCAGGATAGCCCCAGCGGTCGTAGTTCCATTTCCCAGCGTTCAAGGAAAGGTGTAATTCAGTCACAGCATATTCTCGAAGAATTTGACCAAGAGCTAATGGAAACACAATGTAATGTTGAGCTGTAGATAAGGTACATCAGCATTTCAAAGTACCGACTCGACATAAAACTTACAAACATCATCTGTTCCGAGGTTTCGAGGGTCCCGTGGTGACGCTCCTTTCAATATAGTTGTGAAGGAGAATTTAGAAAAGACTTTGCCATCACGCAGGGATTTTATGGTAAGCTCCTCATCAAACTGTTCCAATTGAGAGTATCCAAGCGTTGGCACAAGCAGAAAAGAGCCTAGGAGCAGCCTGACCAGCCAGCCAGCTTGCATGCCTGGATTAACACAGGCAGCGGCGCGATCACAATGCGCCAGTCACGGCGTGACATTCCTTTTTAGAGAACTTTGAAAGGCCAACTCTAGATCTCGGACTATTCAATACGTCAACGTTATATTTGCTTGAAACGTTTTCTGCGCTGAATAACCGATATAGACACTCCTGTGAATTCCGAACCAGAGGTCAAACTGGTTTCTCATCCCGGATCCTTGCAGGGTCTCTGAATCTCGCGAAGCCGACGGTATACCTTGGCAAGTTGAACGGCGAACGTGAAAGGCTTTGAAGCTCGAATAGGATTGAAATACGTCACGATAAAATAATCATCGCGAAATATGGCTTCTATCTCGTTGAAGACATTCATTGTCGAGTCCGATGACTCGCTAGAACCCTCATTTCACGCCGCGAGGCGCGTTATCTTTAATGCTGATGTTCTTAAGGCTGCCAAACTTTGTACCGGAGACATTGTGGTTCTAGTCAACGGGGTTAGACCGAACTCGCGAAAGGTATTCCACAAATAATGACCCTTTGACCCTGGTCGCTAATTTAGGATTGATAAGGGCGTTGCTATCGGAATTGCGTGGCCTTCCCTTGAAGTGACCCAGGAATGTAGGTTGACACATTCAATCTCTTCTCCCCTAGCCTCATGACATTCTAGCTGTTTTGGTTCCTACTTCTCTCCGACTGACGGCCCGGCTTCAAGCTGGCGAGCAAGTGCAGATTTACGCTTTGTCAAGCGCCACGTCCCCTAAATTGCCACCTGGTCTCCCCTCTCTGAAGAACCTGCAAGAAGCAGGTACCATCTGCTTGAGGGAGATCTCTTCCCCACCGAAAAGTGTTACGAATGAGACTAGTATCAAACGAGATTGGCTTAACCTGCTGCTCCGCGAAAGTCTAGGTACGCTCTAACCCTCTGTAGTAGACTTTTCCTGTACTTATGCGCGATTGTTCCCCGTGCAGTTGATCTTAAGTATATCACATGCACGCAAATCTTGGAAGTTACTTACGAAAACCGGAAGCGTCAATTTTCGGTCGTTTCGATTTCTGCCAATCGATCTAAACCAGAACATAATGAGGACCTTTCACATGATCTAGAGTCTCTTTCTATCGATTCACAGTCGCGACTCTGGACCGTTGGGTGGGATACAGTGGTCTCAATATATGGGACCCATACACACAATGTGACACCTCATAAGGTAGTGTCAAGACTTGAAGCTTGTACCTCATGACCGATCGCATTCTTCCAGCAAGAAGTCGAGGTTTTGCCACCTACTTCCACTAACGATGCGTACGCATCAGTTGGTGGACTGAATAAGCAGATCCGACAAATTCGCGACCTCCTGGAGATACCTCTCACTCGCCCAGAGCTCTTTCGCTACTTTGGTCAATGTCATTTCTCTTCATTGTGGAAATTGATGAGCTCATATCGTGACTAGGCCTGAAACCACCGCGGGGGATTCTTTTACATGGACCACCAGGTACCGGTAAGACGCATCTGGCGCGTGCTATCGCGTCGTCCACGAAGTCTTCTGTTCTTGTGATAAACGGGCCCGAGCTTTCGTCGGCGTATCATGGAGAAACCGAATCAAAGCTCCGTGATGTCTTCCGCGAAGCACACGAAAAAAGTCCTTGTATCGTGGTTTTAGACGAGGTCGACGCACTTGTGCCCAGACGCGAAGAAGGTGCTGGAGGGGAAGTGGAAAAGCGGGTAGTAGCAACTCTTCTAACTATACTGGACGGCATGGAAGAAGACGGCGATGGAGAGAGAAGAGTCGTCGTAATTGGGACAACTAACCGCCCAAACGCCATTGATCCTGCTTTGCGTCGTCCAGGAAGATTTGATCGGGAAATTGAGATAGGTAAGTACTCAACTAAGCTATACCAATGTTCTCGTTTGACATATTCCAGGGGTGCCTGACGCCGAAGCCAGGCTTTCTATCCTCAATGTATTACTAGCGAATACCCCTCATTCAATCTCCCAACAAGATTTACAAGTATTTTCGTCCAAAGCCCACGGTTATGTTGGTGCTGATCTCAGTGCTGTCGTTCGGGAAGCGGGCACTATCGCTATCAAACGCTGGCTGGTTAGTCCCGAAGGCCAAGCAAACCCTAATGCCACACCCTTGGAATTAAGACTGACCCTTGAGGACCTAGTTGCTTCCATGCCGGCCGTCCGTCCATCCGCAATGCGGTCCTTATTCGTAGAAGCTCCACCAGTACGATACTCTGATATCGGTGGACAAGCTCTCGTGATACAAAAGTTACGTGAAGCTGTGGAGTGGCCGTTATTACATCCTGAAGCCTTCACGCGGCTCGGTGTCCGGCCTCCTAAGGGACTCCTGTTGTATGGGCCTCCGGGATGCAGTAAAACGATCCTGGCCCGAGCTTGTGCGTGTGAGAGTGGGGTCAACTTTGTGGCTGTCAAAGGACCAGAAGTAAGTGCTTCTTTCTTCGCCTCATATCATTGTTATTTATAACTTTTTCTTCTTTCACATCTTTCACAGCTACTGAATAAATTTGTGGGTGAATCAGAGCGTGCCGTAAGAGAGATATTCAGGAAAGCTCGTGCGGCTTCTCCGTCAATAATATTTTTTGTAAGGGATAGGATTAGTCAACAATATCTTTACTGAACCTTTTTAGGATGAGATCGATGCTCTCGCTACATCGCGAAGCTCTGACGGAGACACAGGAAATTCCCATGAAGGCGTCCTTACTAGCCTTTTGAATGAGATGGACGGCGTTCAGGAGCTCGTTGGGGTCACAGTTGTTGCCGCTACCAACCGACCAGAATCTATCGTCTGTTTCTGAGTTCTTTTTGTGAACACTCAGAACTGATAAGCAAGTTAGGACTCCGCGCTCATGCGACCTGGACGTCTTGATCGCCTTCTGTATGTCGGGCCACCTGACCATGCAGCTAGAGTGGAGATTCTCAAGATCAGAATGAAGTCTATGACGACTGAGCCAGGTATTGATATGGAGTTATTGGCGCAGCTTGTGAGGACTACTCGTGCACCTCGTGTCGATGGGTCGCTCACATCCATGTGTGATTTAGACGGAAGGATGCTCTGGCGCTGAAATCACCGCCCTTTGCCAGGAGGCTGCAATTCTGACAATGCAACGAGACATTAACGCTCCTTATGTAAGTACCATTGGCTATAGTTCCGAACCTTTCACCTACGACTGAGGCAGGTACCGCATGATGCCTTTTATAATGCTGCCAAGGCCATAAAGCGTCAGATAACACCTGTCATCCTCCAAAAGTTCTGTAACTGGACGGAAAGGACACAAGGGCATATAGCATGAGGCATGCAACGCTATGTACGATACTCTTCGCGATGTTTTTCCTACCGCGAATTCTTCTAGAACTGACAGTGCGAGCTCTTATGTGGCACACATCAACATTTCCTCTTTCAATTACGATTTTACTGCCGATCTTAACAAGTTTTGCCTACTCGGCTCCAGCTGAGATTCGCCTATATGGCCCATACTCATTTTATTTTGGGTAGGTGCCTCTTCTATTGCACAACTAGCGTTAGTGTGATCAGCGTATACTCCTGAACTTGCTAAATTCAGGAGGACCAAGTAACGTTAATTTCTCTTGGTAAGCTTGCTCTGAAGGGCTTGACATTCAGACTCATCTCTGGACTACTATTATTGCGTATCTGAAACCTTGATACCGAACGAACACAATGACGAGGATCAAGATTCAGGAGCTCGAGGGGCTGACTGAAGTATCGATTCAACATTTTGAAGTTTACATGCCGTAAGTATCTAAGCGTTGTGATTGCGTTCATCCAATCGCCGGTAATGGTATCCGGAGGTCCGTGAAGGACAAAGTCCTGTTTGATTTCTTTGTTCTCGTCTCACTTACGTGTATGTCGGCATAGGTTTTTCGCGATAATGATTGGACGGCTGCGCATGTCTGGGAGAGGCTATCAATGCAGCTGTCGACTCGTAGAGGAAGTATGTCTGGCAACACAGTCTTCAAAGCTAGGAAGTTTGAAGCATATCGTTTCTCAGTATGATGTGAGCTAAGCTGAGTATGAAGAGCACGTCCGTGAACAACAGTTGCAAAACGTAACGGATCCCTCTTCCATACCTCATCAACGTTGAACAACCTAGGCTTGTCTCCGAATAGTATGGGAGATTGCCGTCCCTATGCCGTCCCTCTTTATGCCTAACAATCGGAGAGGGTATCTTCCTCAATCGCAGCACACTTCCCCCACGCAGCCTATGCTTTCACTTGACCAAAACTCGTGGAACGGCGTGGTATCTAAGGAATTTGTATTCCTAGCAAGAAGGCTTGGTTTTCGAGCGAGGCATTGCCGCTCCAGTGTAGAGTATAAGTCGGTCGTGATGTCCCATATGTGGTAAAGCGAGATATAGGCGAAGATACTCGCGCTGGCAGTGAGTATTCGTTAACAAATTCGTCGATTGTGTTGAGATACAGGTGAAGATCATATCGGGCTGCACGCGCGCTACACTGACAGAGCCAGCGAGTGTTTCACCTTGGCCGGAAGTCCCACCATTCTTAGCTTCAAGTCTCATAGGAAATTATTACAACTCGAAATTCACACTCATGCCCATATTCAAGCAGTACTCGCGGTGGTAGTTCTTGTCAATTTCACCGGCATTATCATAAACAGCACTGTTGTGGCCGTTATCATTCTACCGCTTCCCACGACGACACACGTATATGTACAAGAATATATAATACTGTCGGTGGTTCGTATAACAGCGGAAGACAGATACATTCGGAGTTATGAATGTATCCTAAAACTGGGCGAATTGAAATAGAGCACTTACAGAGGGATATATTACAGTAATCTTTCTTAGTATCTAGGGACATCCGTATGCGCTAGACTGGCAGCGTCTTTGAAAACCATCGAACTGTTTGTTCGAATGCCGCTTCGTAAGCTTCTTTTATTTCTGTCACACTTAGGTCTGGGCTACAGGCAAATCCGTGCGAAGTGCCTACAAGTGCCGCCTCATCAATGTCAGAAACTCAGTTCCAGAAAATAGTCAAAATCTCCGACCTTTGTATTCCATGAATTCGTGTTCGAGATTTCTTCTACATCGTATTGTTGCCTCGGTTTTTCTCCGAAGAGGCCGAGAGAAGAACTTATCGTCTGGGAGACGTCCAGCTTGGGTGCGATTGATCTGAAAGTTAACGCATACCTTCGGCACATATCCATGCACAGGGGATCTAACAGTGTTGTTGAGTGTTTAAGAAACCATGGACCTGAAACCGGATGAACATACTCTTATCGCTTGAACTTCCGGTAGCTTAAAATTCCGAGGATGACAAACAACCACACTTTGAATCCAACCTGTGGACGCTAGCCGTATAGCTGTGGAGCCGCCTGAGCAATACCTATTCTGTGTTGGAAGATGTTCGCGAAAAAAGGAATATTTCGCTCAACGACATACCCAACAGCACCAATCTTCAAGTAATCTTTCTCATCCTGAAGTGCTTTGATGAACTGAAGAGGTCTCAACAAGCAATCAAAAGATGATACAAATCGTTATGCTGTACTTTCGACAATCTTGCGTCAATTACGGCTGGTCGATTTTTGATCAACAATGGTATTCTGCGGAGTTTTGTTCTGATCCACTCATAGGCGCCCATATTAGCGCCGGCTGCACGTCGCAGACGATGATGCGGGTATACATTGAGTGGCGGTCCTGTGACCATACGTCAGCTGAAATCCAAGCTTGAGCTCCACGCATGGCATACCTTGGAAGTAATCTGGTACCCAAACATCACAATCAAGTCGTATGGCTAGATTGTCGGCCAGGATCCGAGAATTCTCGAAGGGGTCATCTGTCAAAAGTAAGATGGCTCGCTCGGAATGTTCGTCCTTGGCGTCAATATTAGGTGACGGAGAATAGTAGGCGCCGTGTGTGCTGATGTACCCCGTGGGCTCACTCTGGGGGAGACTGGAGGTTGCACAACCAGCGCAGTAGCTCATCGTAAGAATAAGGGGGATCAACTAGCGATGGTTTTGAGGGATTTATGGCCACAAAATGACGCTCAACCGAGATGTGGGCGGTGTTTCACGTCATACCTGTCCGATAATAAGTCCGAAACCATGCAAATCAGGCTTCTCAAGACACAAACTTGCTTGAAACTGGGATCGAGTATAAGATGATCAATGGGGCAGTGACTGGAAACCGCTCGCTAACAACGAACCGCTGTGAGTCAAGTAGACCTGGCTGTAGGCCTTACGTCATCACCTGGTTCTATTATGTTTTCCACCCCTTAATCGAAATCCTCCACGTCTACGAGCAATTGTATACAGCCTATGTGGGTGAGCATACCACATGGCAAAATTATCTCATCAATGATTAATGTACAGCCTCAGATGGCGCCCAATAAACTAAAATATGCGCCGACGTGAGAGGACCATCATGGTCACGGGCAGGCTTTGTGAGTCACGTGGACGTTAGGGCAGACATTCTCGCGATTGACACCTAGATGCAAGACAAGACAAGACAAGACGGCAATTATTCTCAACTCTTTTGACGACATGAATGAGATAGATATACTTCTATGTGTCTGATGACGGTGGCTCGGAAGCGGGAGTATCTAAGTAGCAAAGTATGATGGACCAGTAAGTAGAGTGGGCAGCCTACTGTTATTCAAATCAAACGGAAATCCACTTATATATAAATGTGAGTACGATCTTGGGAACTTTTCCTTTTCTTACCTCCATCATTCTATTCAGTCTAACTTTTCAGAATTCTCAGCAATTCTCATGTGTAGCTCTTTTTGTTTCAGAATATCATTCTCAGGACGTTGATTGGACCTGACGAATCGCTTCGGATTCACTCACTGCCGCTCACCAGGTGACCACAATGTCCACGATAACTACAGCATAAAGGCCCTATGTGATCACACGATTTCTCCCCCATTCTCACTGGGACAATGTACACCACTTCCTCAGTGTTTTTGAAGTCTTTGGCGGACGCTGGGATCACCCATGCTTTCGTGAACTGGGGCTCTGACCACCCTGCACTTCTGGAGGACCTAGAGCGACAGCGCATCGAAGATAATGGGAGAACAAAACCAGAAATTGTGACGTGCCCCAATGAGATGGTTGCATTGAGCGCTGCGCAAGGATACGCGCAGATCACCGGGAAGCCTGCCGCGGTGATTGTGCATGTCGATGTTGGTACTCAAGTGAGTTGTTCTAGTTGATCTCGGTCAATTTCGGCATTTATAAGATGTTATCTATATAGGCGCTCGCAGGAGCAATTCATAACGTCGATCGCGGCAGGACACCTGTTTTGATCTATGCAGGAGCTTCAGCGTCAAGCACCGACAACAAAGAGCTGAAGGGAGCAAGGAATGAATGGATCATGTGGATGCAAGGTATTGATTTCCTGCCAATGTGAGTTCTAGCCCCTCAATGAGAGAAGATGTACCCGACCAGTCTGCCATCAATCGACAATACATGCGGTACACAGCACAAATATCTAGTAGTTCAACTGTGTCGCAATATGTCGGCAGAGCTTTACAAGTGTAAGTTTGTTCAGAATGTCCCAAGTGATGTTCCACTCACGTTGTCTGGCAGTGCGACCAGCGATCCAAAGGGTCCTGTATATCTATGGGCTCGCCGAGAGGTCATGGAGGAAGAAGTTTCCCAACCTTTAAAGCCTCTTGAGTTCCAAAGATGGCCTGCAATAGAACCAAATGGCTTATCTCCAACAGGTCAGTTGACTTCCAAGCAAACCACTGTATATCTAACTCACCCTTCCCAAGCCGCATTGCATATAGCCTCCGCCCTCCTCACCTCTAAATACCCTCTGATTATCACCTCCTTCCTAGGACGCAATTTAAACGCTGTCCCCGCGCTCATCGCCCTCTCCACACTCCTTTCCATTCCCGTCGTCTCAACCTGCCCAAGCGCCGTCAACTTCCCCTTCTCACACCCATTCTTCGCAGGCGTGTCCTTCCTCGCTCCAGGCGCACATACTCCACATCTTCCAGCAGCAGACACTATCCTCATCATCGACTGCGATCTTCCCTGGATTCCGGCGAACAACGCGCCATCCCCCGATGCGCGCGTATTCGTGCTCGATGGCGGTGACCCGCTCAAAACCACTACTAGTACTGGGTTCTGGCATGTCAGTGCGGAGATGTTGTGTCGTGCGGATGCAGAGCGGGCGCTCGAGCAGATCATAGAGGTCGTGAAGAGGGGTGATGAGCGGGGAAGGAACTTGGACGATCCCACGATCAGCAAAGACGTGGTGACGCGTGGGAGGTCGTTGAAAGTTCGCCATGAGGAGATGGTACGAGAGCTTAATGAGGCAGAGGCAGCGTATCCTGAGGTCCACAGCGAGAGTGGTGTGTCGGGGGCAACAATAACTGTTCCTAATATCCTTGGGGTACTCCGGAAGGTAATTCAGCATGCAACATCAAGTCATGGTCATGCCCTTCGAACGTTGTTCTTGAATGAGAGTATCAGCAACTATCAGACGGCATGGATGCATCTGAGGCCTGAAGTCCCTGGCAGTGTGATTAGTTCTGGCGGGTCCTCATTAGGATGGGCTCTCGCAGCTGCTGTTGGCGCTCATATTGGGGGAGAAATCAAGGAGAAGAAAGAGGGGAGAGGTTATGATTTGATCGTGGCAATCGTCGGCGATGGCTCGTACATGTTCGGCGTGCCAAGTTCGGCGTACTGGATGGCGCAAAAGTATAAGACAGTAAGCTCAGTCGGTCCAAGTCCACATGTAGTGGATTAAATCGTTCCTCCTTTCAGCCGTTCCTCACGATCATTCTAAACAATGGCGGGTGGAAGGTCAGCTCTTTCCGGTGTTAAAGTAATTACTCCTCATCAAACCCTGTAGTCTCCTAAACTCTCGATGCTTGGGGTTCACCCCGATGGTCATGGAAGTAGAGCGACTGGCGAGAAGCTTACTGTAGGCTTTGGTCCAGATTGCCCAGACTATGCACAAATTGCGGTCGCGTCATCCGCTGGTTGGGCGTGGGGCAAAAGGGTTGGTGTCGCTGGTACCGCCGACAGTGGAAAGGAAGGGTTGAATCGCGTCATTGAGCAAGGTGTCAAGATTGTCCTTGAGGAGCGTCGATGCGCTGTTGTTGACTGTGTCATTCAATCTATCTAGAGTGAGCGTTCCTGAATGTGAATGCATGCTCTTTCTAGAATGACTGTTAGCCATAGCTCACCGCCCAGTCTAAGTCAATTTGAGCGTGTTTTGAAGCATGTCGAATTTTCGAAGCGTAATTTACAATTATTGATTTGTCATTCACAACGAACTTTGAAAGGTTGATAAAAGCACTTGTATACTTATACTGTACTAATCAATGTTAGCCCAGGCAGCTTTTGAACTCCACTTAGATTTGGCTTCCAAAATCTTCGACTGATGACAGAGGGAACACCAACTACAGACAGCAGGCGCAAAATTGCAGAGTGATCACAAAGTTGACACTGTTGAAAGCAAGATTGTTTCGGAAATTTGGCTGTCCTGTGTGACACAGCGTGCGTGGCGCTGCTTGCTCTCAGTCTGTGCGGCTGGTTGGCGGCTGGTCACTGCATGCCTACTTTTTTGAGAATTTGATTTTTGTTTTTGAACGTTAGTCTCCTGAATCTCAGGATTTGATGGATGGTATAAACTTAAACTTGATGGATGGTATCAAACCTAAGTTGTTTTACTTGTTATCTACATCAAGTGCTTCTTTTTGACATGGTTCTAGAATTGGAAGTGGCATTCAGCATTACCAGGTATGTATGAGTCATGATTAGAGTTTGTTCGACTGAAGGCGGCGGAAACTACAGCCTCATTATGGACTCTTATACCTACCGACTGATGTAGTACCGTAACCATCTCTATACTCATCCCTTTCAGATGAAACTTGATGAAATACTGGCAGTGCGCCAAAGCTGTAGCGATGGATAGTCAAGCAAGTATAAAGTCCCAGTCCCCTTGAACATCTCGTCGTATGTGAGAACAATTGCCCCTCTGGCCCTCTGGTATTCCCCGCAATGCCTTCGTTCAATATCTCCAACTTCGTGTTGAATAATCATGTGGATCCATTCGAGATATACTGCTTGAATCCGAACACTACCATCAACGACACGTGCACATTTGGCCGTCCGTGCCCTAATCCTGACGTTACGGGGATCGGTCAACAAGTTTCAAGTAAGATATTTATTTCTCTGTCTACTTGCCCATTACTGATGAGTATGTATGTCACGGTAAATAGTCTACATCACTTCAACCATCTTTGGTAGGTTTACCACTTCAGCAATCGAATCACTGCCATCCATGAAGCTGAAATTGAGATTATCAATAGCCATAGCCCTTGTATATATCCCGACGCTTGTCCGACCAATGCTTTATGCACATCTTGGGATGATTTATTCTTTGTTTCTTGCAACATTGATCTCTATCTGCTTTAAAGAGCTCACGAAAAATGACGCTGTTTTTGTTCTTGTCACCATTGCTTCACCAGCAAGCTTCACGCTTTGGATTCGATTTTTGTGGTCCTTACGGGATTCAAGTCGTTTCCCGGTGCCAAATGGCCAATCCAAGGAAATCATCTTTCTAAAAATCGCCACGTTATGTAGTCTTCTGTCCGAAATCGGGATGATCTGTTTCTGTTTTGTTCCCTCTAAATTGGAACTCTGGAGTCAGCCTGGGTGCAGTCACTACGAAAATTCGATTTGGATTGAACTGCTCTGGGAGCTACCCTATATTTTCGCCATGATCTGGGCGGCGATTGTTCTTGGTTTCGGTCGTGCCTTCACGCCTGCATGGAAAAGTCATACCCCAAATCCTTCTTCTTTGTAAGTGATGTCTCTAATTAGTACTGCAATCTGCCCACTAATTCTATCGTGACTTCCAAGTGAGAGGTTGGAATGGGAAAAGTCCACAGAGTGGGACGTCGTGACTTGGACGGAAGTTTCGGTAGCGCGCTTTTTGAATTCAAGACCCAATAGTAGCCTCGTCATTGCGATTTTGACCATCCTCCAGCTTTTCGCCTTCCCCGATATCGCCCTCTTCCTCGGTCTTGACCTCTGTGGTTTATTTATTGTCATTTGTCTCTTTATTTGTTACCTGATCTCCTTGAGAGACTTGAGAGATAATCAAAGTCTCAATCGGCGGCGGGAGATTTACCTCAAGCATCTGTTGTACGTTTTCCCGAACATTTTTCATAAGCTCTCCTGATACCAGTAACCTTTCTCTCCATGTAAAGCATACTGGTTCCTGCTGTTGTCGCGTTTCTCTTCAAGATCTTCATAGTTTACACTCCAACAGTTTTTGACACTTTATTGACCTACGTGTGTGTCGTTATCACTTGGAAAAGGCTTTCTCAGCCCGAACAGCCTGACAAATACCGCCTCCATCCTATGATTCGGACGATCCGGAGAATCCTGTACGCATTTAATTCCTGGACTCCGGATTGCCTTTTTGCTGATGACATATGTGACAGCTTCCTCTTCCTCATCTTGTTCTCCTTAATCCTAAACATTATTGCGTTACCTACCCTTACTTCAACAAGTGAAGCAATTATCAATCTAAAAATTCTCCGTTCGATACGTTTGTGGGATTCGATGGAATTTCAACCTTTGATACTTAGAATGTATTCTGCCCCCATTTGGTTCCTTGGATGGTTAGCTACCTCCGTTAGGCCTACCAAACAGTTCCCGTCTGTCCCAATGATCTGGTAGGCATCGACCAGTGTTTCATATCATAGCTCACCGTGCCGTGGGTCAGGCGGGCAACCATGACAAGAGCTCACATTCTCAAATTTGTTTTACTGGTTTTATCTCCCAATGCATTGTGGATTCAAAGTTCGGTCGCTACCAGCCCATCAAGGTCGTTAGAAATGACTTTCGGCCAGGTTTGAGATTTTTTTATTCACAAATTGGTTGCACGCTCTGATCAACATGATTGCCACAGCTATTCACATTGCTTATCTCTGCTTTCTCAACTGTATCCCTCATATCTGCTGTGTGGGAGATAAGAGGAGAAACATGGCGGGCCGTCTTGTTCTCGCGGGTGTTGCCAGAAAGTATAGAGACAGAGATACCTTTTCGACCGATAAATATCCGCGCCAGCCCGGATCAATCATCCATTTCCCTTGCGCGCCTAACACCGTTGCCATCTTCTTCAGATCAAGAACCATCGACTTCTTCGGCGCTTGCCAGCGCGACACCTCTTCTATCTCACAATTGACTGCTTACGTCGTTGACGCTCGTTGCGGCGTCTCATCTCTCTCCGAGTCAGCACCTCAAAAGTGTTTGCCTATCAATATGGTTCCGGACTCTCAAACACTCGAGTCGATTTGTTTTATAAGATTGGTTGTATTCTCATGGCTCTCATATTTTCTTGGTTGCATGATTACTTGATTCCTGGTATTGCTTATCATGTAGGTAATGAGAACCTCATTCGAGTACTTGATACTTCGCCCTAGAAAGATTGACAGTCAATGAATGGGATCTTGTATTGTTACCTGCGGCCAGCTTTCAAAAGATTTCAAGGCCTTGTGACGTCCCGCTTATGGGTGACCACCCACCGAAGTTGGCACAGCTTTATCGCTTTAAAAAGAAAATTCTGAAGATGGTAAATAACTCACGTGAAATGAACCCGAGCGGCATAGTCAGTCAACAGGTCCACCTCTGCAGTGTGCACACGGCCACTCACACTTTCCACAACCGCATCTCTAAAGAGCCTCAAGACACCCATCTCCTGGTGCTCATACAGAACTTGAAGGAAAAGTTAAGAGGGGACAAATACTTAGTAGGAATGAATTGTGGCAATTATCAGCGATAGCTCATAGATACTACCAAGAGTACTGTTGGCGCAAAAGCATAAGACTGAGTTTATTATATACACTGAGTTGATGAAATGCTCCAATTTCCGTTGTTAACTTACTAGATCATTTTGAACATGACAGGAGGATCTGCTCTCTACGGTAACGAAGTCATCGATATGTACATTGTACATCGGTACTCCTTAACAACAACCTAACAACAACCACACGGCTCAACGCGATTCAAATCTTCCTTTCTGCCATGGACGATAACAGCGACATCAACACTTTTACCCAACGCCACTCATCAGCAAAAGGTCGCTCAGAAAATATGGCCAAATATGACCGATGACTTAGATAATGATACAATTCAGAGGTCACATTTAGTGGGAAATGTAATACAAATTCATAAGGTCAACACTATTATTATCTTTGGACATTCTGTATTGTGCAACAAATTTAATGCCATCCTGGTATAAGAAATTCCAGGAGAATCCCAGGCTGACTTGACCTTACCAGGCTTTACCATATCTATACTATATTGTTATATAAATTGCTTGAGGATGTAAATTCTTGATCTGGATATGCATAAAACATTATGTAAGATAATACTGCTTTTTCTATCTACGAGCTATGGTCTGTGCCTTTGGTATGGGCCTGTAGCTCTTGCTAAGTCCCAGACCCAACCTCACTTCATTCAGTTAGGTCTTTGTATTGTGTTGACTAAGCGTTGCTCTCTCTTACAATTCAATATACTGAGATTGCATGTATAAACCAATCATGTATCTATATTATGTTATCAACAAAATACTACAATGTCCACTGGTATATATTAGAGATGCTGAAAATTATAAAAGTTAGTACTAACCAAGCAATTATTGGAACTGTCACACTTACATTTGTAAACCATTAAGAATATCTATACTACATTGTCAGGCTATATACATGAGGTGCTGCACTTCATAGAAATTAGCAATTTGTTGCTTGAATCCATCAAAAGTTATACTTACATTTGTAAACCATTCAGTATTTCTTGATAGACAATATTTGCAGTCTTTCTTGATGTGTTTTCTGGGTCCAAAATGACTTTGATATAATCTCCTGATGTGCACTGAGAGAGTGCAACATAAAGTTGGCCATGTGCAAAAACTCCTGATCAAAGGTCCAACCCAACATGCTTGACTGATTGACCTTGAGACTTGTTGATTGTCATAGCAAAGGCCAATTGAACTGGGAATTGTCTCCTGTGCAATTGAATTGGCAAATCCTCTTCAGCTTGGAATCAAAACAATTGATCCTGCAAACTTGGCATCTCCGCTGATGATCCTACATCTGAGAATTCTGTTGCTGATGTGGGTGACAATCATTTTTGTCCCATTGCAAAGTCCTTTAGTTGTATCCAGATTCTTGAGCAGCATGACAGGAACACCAATCTTGAGAGCCAATTTAGCCAAAGGCAAACTACTGGCTCTGAGAGAGTTGAGGTATTCCAATATGACAGAGTCCACACTCTGCATAACTTTCTCTTCTTCTGGACATCTCTGCAGAACCTCTGAGTTGATATCCTCTACATCAGAGTTCTTGCCAGAAAGAATAGTATGGTCCAGGTAATACTGATCATCTTAATGGTGATCAATATGAGGACAAGTGGAAGAGATCAATTCAGTGACAGAATTGTCACCACATATCATAGTTTCTAGAAGTTGTACTATATCTCCAGGCCCAAGATTTTTTCCAGCACCAACATCCAATAACCAAGCTGCATGAGCAATGTTATCAAGAGTCTGATCCAATCTCATGTTTTGAACCAAGTAGTGGACTTGAATTTGATCCCAAAGTCTTCCCCTTTTGAGTGAAGCAGCAATCATCTGCTGCCTGAGTCCTTGTTGGATAACTGGGAGAGTTTGCAGAAAATCTCCTCCAAACACCACAGTCACTCCACCAAAAGGAACATCATTTTCCAGGATGCCTCTGAACCCTTGATTCACAGAGTCAATAGCATTCTTGTGTTGCATTGGGACTTCATCCCAGATGACAATTTTGGTCCAGAGTAAGAGTTGAGACAATTGAGTTCCTCTTTTGATATTGGTGTAGCAATCGTAATAAGAACAAAAGAAATTAAAGCTCAAGCTCCCAATGCAAATAAATTAATTCATAATGGATGTATCTAGAGCAGGAATGGGAATTTTGAACCTTGAATGAGCAGTTCTACCACCCTCCAGCAATAAGGCAGCAATCCCAGATGATGCTACACATAATGCCACATCTCCATTGGACCAAACAGCAGAAGCCAAAGTGTTGCAGACAAATGTTTTGCCACATCCACCTGCACTGTGAATGAATATCATCTTGCCTGAATTGTTGTCCACAGAATCCATGACTTCATTGAAGGCCCCTAGTTGTTCACCATCAAACCTGGCCTTGTTTTCATCCACTCTTCTCTTCAACTCCTCAACATCATAATCTGTTTCTTCTTGCAAAAGCCTATTTCCTGAAATAATTTGATTAGTATCAATGTAAACTCTTTATACAATGTCCAACTTACTTGGAATCACATTCCAAACCTGTTGAGGTTCTGGCATGTTGGGAAAGTCTTGAAGAGTCTTGCCAAAATTCTTCAAGTTATCATTGATCAGATGAAGGCCATAGTCATAGACATCTTCATCAGTAAAGACTCTGTCCTTGTACTGCCAGATATTCTCCAATCTGTGTCAAAGATCATCACAAATGGAGTGCTTGAATTCATCCCATAGAGCCTCTGGAGTGGTAGGAGCACAGTGGAATAGGATAGTGCAAAAGAGCTGTCTGAGAGCTGATCCTGATTGGATTGGAGCAGCTTCAGCAAGATACTGCCACCATCCTGCATCATCTTCTAGAAGGCCAAGGGCCTTGCATGCCTCCTTGTCAGTAGGATGTATGTGGCCATTGACTGTCCTGAGATCAGCCCATGATGTTGCATTGGTCACAACTGTCAGGAGCATCCTGAAGTAGAACCTTTGTCTGTGTTGAGGTGAAGCAAAGTACATCTTCCCAATAGCTGTTCCTCTCTGCCTCACCTTCCAGGTCCTTTTGGAAGCTTCATAGACAAACTTGGTTGAAAAGCTCTGATAGGTGGTGTTATTAGGGAATCTGGCATTGGCTTCAAACCAAGCAGTGAGTGCAGTCTTGTTTGCATTAGGCCTGGCAGCTACCATCTCCAAAGGCTCCTTATCTTGAAAGTAGACTTCATGTTGGCCCTCAAAATGCACAGGTAATCAATATACAGGGGGATGTTCTCCATGTACGTTGAATTCAAAGATGTGCCAGCAAGCCTCAGGTGCAGAGATGTATCTGGCATCTAGGTGTTTCTTGATTTCATCCCTCTGGTCCATCTGCTCTCCAGCAATCTCCAAAGTTGTTCTATCATGGCCTTTGTAGATGTACTTGTGAATGTACTTGATGGCTTCCACTGAAGCACAGACCTCCACATTGATGTGACATTTGTACTTAGCTGAGAGATAAGGGTTGTATGGAACAACATCATGATTGTCATAACAGTGACCATTCTTTTCAAAGAAGTGCTCATTGTCAGGTCTGGCATATTGAGGATAGCCATTATCTCCATGCTGAGTAGCCTCTTGGAATTCCTTTGGGTATTTCTTGAAACATTTACCATCTACCATGCACTTAGCATTGGGTTTGGCAGCTCCACATGGACCATGGACCATGTTGGTAGTAACAACCTGACAACAAAGATAAGTAACTGAATCTAGGATTCCAACAAAGCCAATACCTGATACAATTGAGGCTGAGCAACTGGATCTGGAACTTGGGCAGAGACAATGGAATCCACATCAAGTGCATCCTTGATCCTATGATGGCAATGGAAACAGATCAAGATGTGCATATGTGGAAGTCCTCTCTTTTGGAATTCAATGGTATGAACATAAGCCACACAGCTCCCAAAGAGACCTCATTGCAGACAATATAAACTCAGTCTGTGTATGAAAGACTGTATTATGTAGATATGCACCTATTGCAGACAATATAAACTATAATGAGTCAGTAAGGGTATTTGTGTGATTGGCTTTGGAACACACCTCAGTCTGTGTATGAAAGACTGAGGTGTGTCTGGTATCTGATCTGCCCTTATCTACACCTCACTTTGTAATCCATATGTCATTGCACATGGTGCTGTCTAGCATCATGCATGGCTCCTCTCCAACACTCCCCCTGAGCTAGCAGGTGCACCAATGTTGTCATTGTAGAGCCATAGTTCCCTGCAAAACTTCGAGTGCAATGGTCAAGTCAGGGCTTTGTGAAGAGGTCTGCCAAGTTATCCTTGCTCAGTACATAGGTGATATCAACCTTTCCCTGTTCAACTAGTTGGCATACATAGTGATGTCTGATGTCAATGTGCTTAACATAGTTGTGTCCCTGTTTGTTTTTAGTGATGGCAATCAAACCATTGTTGTTGCCTTGTAGTTTGGATGGAAATGGTACCCCAAAACCAATTTCCTTCAAGCCTGAAAACATCCACTGTATGTGTTCTGCCATCTTCCCCAGGGCTATATACTCTGCCTCTGTTGTCAATGTTGACACAGTCAATTGATATTTAGAGCTCCAGCACATTGGTCCCCCTACTTGGATAAAGACTCCTCCTGACACTGAGTGCCAGGTGTCTATGTCTGATGCAAAATCCAAGTTGAAGTAACCATGGGGGGTGTAATTCTGGTAGCCCTTGCCACTGTATCATAGTTTATAATGGGCCATTGTCTTCAGATACTGCGATATGTGTTTGAGGGCCTCCCAATGCACTTTTTCAGGATTCTTCATGAAACAGCTGAGTGATGTCACAGCAAATGCAATATCAGGTTGCATCCTGACCTGTGCATACATGATGGACCCCAAGACCTCATTGGATGGCTTGTCTGCCATGAATTCTTGGTCTTCTGGCATGGTGATGCATTGGGACCTGCTCAAGACTATGCCAAGGGGTAATGGGGTGTACTTTGGCTTGCAGTCACTCATGCTGTACCATTCAAGTATGCATCTGATATATTCTTCTTGATCAAGCATGAGGAGGTTTTGGCTTCAGTTGCAAGTAATACATATTCCCAGTACAAAATGTATGTTGCCTAGGTCTTTTATCTTGAATTTCTCCCCCAGCTTTTGGCATGCTTGTTTGGCCTCTTCTTTTAACAATGACATGCCAGTTGTGTCATCTGTATATGTGCTTGTAACTATCTTTTTGCCATTTTTTCCCTTGACCTCACTGACTAATCTGCCTCCAACCTTTTGTACCCTAACCTCATCATGTCTTCATTTAATGTCCTTTGCCAGTTATTTCCTGCATCCATAGTCCCATACAGTGCCTTGTCCAATGCTGCTACTAGTTCCTTCTCATCATCTTTGATATGCTCCAGATCATCTGCCACCACACTTGCATCCACATCCTTACTCCCCCTAACCTGTCATCCTCCTTCTATGTCAATCTCAAAGACCTTGCTGGGCTTTTTTGCATAATCTTCAGGTTGCTTCATGAGGATAGGAGCTTGTGTTGGGGCATTCAGGTATGCGCTAGCATGATTGATCTGCCAAATTTCATAGTTTAATACTGCTCAAATTGCTAGGTTCATGCATAGCAAATCATGGTGGACAACCAATATGTATGTGACAAGAAAGTCCACTCCTGGAATCTGAGTGAAACCTTTTGCAACTAGCCTTGCCTTTCTCCCAACAACATTCCCATCACTGTCATACTTCAATGCAAAAGTCCACCAGTTTTTCATTGTTCTCACACCAACTGGTCTGGATACCAGCCTCCACACTCCCTTCTCATGCATCTGGGCTATCTCCTTATCTGCTGCCTCCTTCTGCAAGTCTGGCCTGGTCATCACCTCACTGAACATCTTTGGGATCCAAATGTTTTCGGCATCCTCACTATGTGCAACTGCAGTGATGGGTTCCAACCCTGCTTCATTGTTGGGTTCTGGGTCTGAGGAGGGTTGAGTGGAGGTTGTCAGGTTTGGTTGCACTGCTCATGCAAGGGGCAATGGTGGAAGTGGTGGTGCAGCATCACCCCAGATCCTGGCTGAGTGCCTGGGTTGATTTTCCTCTGGGTGGGGTACAGCTTGCATGGGGGTATTTGCTGTGCCTGACATGTTGACTTCAGCCTGCTTGCCAACCCTTTGCTGGTCCACCTGTGTGGTACCCTTGTTGATGGTGTTTCCCTCCACCTGTGTTCTGGTGTTATCAGTGGTCTGTATGTTAGTTGCAGGGTCAACTAGTCCATTGTTGTCAATGCTAAAAATAGTGAAGAGGTCTGCTGACTTGTCCCCATGGTTGTCTGGTAAAGTCTGGTGGCCCAGACCCTCCTCAAAGACCACATCATGTGACTGGAAGATCTTTCCAGTGGTGCAATCTAGCAGTTTATAATCACCCTTCCCAAAGTAACCAATCAGGACAGCCTTCACAGATCTCATGTTCAGCTTGTTTGGGTTGTCTTCTTTGGGAGTTTTTGCATATGCTGTGCATCCAAACAGTCTCTGGTGCATTATATCTGGTTTCTTTCCAGTCCTGACCTCATGTGGTGTCTTGCCAGGGTGGTGGCTCATTGAGATGAAATCCATCAGGTATATAGCTGTGGAAGTCGCTTCCCCCCAGTAGTGGGCAAGAAGCCTCAAGCCGCTGATGTGCTTCTATGCTGCCTAGTGCCATGCAGGACACCTAAAGAGAGAACCTAACACTAGTCACTAGATAGGGTAGCTGTCAGTAGGAAGTTAATAGTTGAGGGCAAGTCAGTAACTGTCCCAGAGAACAAGAGCAAAAGTTGTATTGTATGGTGAAGTTGGAAGGATTGCTATTGATACCCTGAGTCATCTTGATGGAGGTAGAGGGGTTAGGGAGTAGAGTAGAAGAAGGAAGGTGGTAATAGGGAAACTAAATCAAGGGACAAATGTAAACTAGTTGCTAGCCACAGTTGCTAACGTTGCTAAGTCAAAATAATGCAAAGGGCACCCATAGTTGGTACCACACTAGATCGAGTTGAAGGTGATAGGACTTGTTGCTAAGTCAAAGTCAACAGTGAGTAAGGAATAGAGGAAAAGTATAGGCAAAGTGAAATCTCAAGCTGGTAGGCTTAGAGATAGATGGATTCAGTTTGAGGGGGTGTCACGACCCATCCCCTGAACCCCCGCACATCGCCCATCAACCCCCTGAACCCCCAAAAAACCCCCGACGCTCCGCCGAACTTCCGCCCATGCCCCACACCTATTTCGGCTAACTCCGACGCCTCCCCGGCTAACTCCGACGGCCCTCTGGCCAACTTCAGTGCCTTCCCCGCAGCCACTGACACTTACCCTGGATCTCCCGAACCCCGAGAACCACCCTCGCTGTTCCCAATCTTCGCCACCCATCATCAACTAAACACCCTGGTTCCTCTGACCTATTCCGGAGTATCACGACAACCTCGGGGCAACCCGCATTCCCCAATGATCCCATCAACGTATCAGCGCGGCCCGATCCTCGATTGCAACCGACACCCACCCACTCTGTTGAGCTCCGCCAAGCCCCGCCGCCGCAGCCGACGTACCCCGAAGTCCTCCGGTAGTCAGTATATAAGCCGTCGAGTAGCTCTTTGCACTCTAGTCTTGATATTGCTTAACGTTACCTATGGTCTGATTGTTTCCTTTTCGTGTTTTGTGTTTCGTTCTCCTTACTCTCAGTCTCCCAGTCTTATCTCAGTCTCCCGGTCTTATCTCAGTCTCCCGGTCCTGTCCTGTCTCCATTTCGCTATTATTCTTGTTATCGTCTCGTATCTCCACTTGAATCTAATCTTGTTCCATATCATCTCGTCTGACGCTGTCTCGGTGACTCCGTCCAACCGTTGTGCCCAAGTCCTCATCAACCTTAACGACCTCACGAACTCCGCGATTACGATTACGAACCCCGACACTCCTTTACCAGGTCCAAACCTCACTCTTCGCTCGGTCCTGGACTCCATCAACTCCAATTGATCTCCCATCAAACCCCGGCTCTGTTCCCATTGATCACACAGCCGCCTACTCCTTTGCTTCCACGAATCTCCCATACGGTCTCCTGCCTGAACCCCGCCAAGACCGTCTTGTTTCCTCGCAATCTGACTTCTCCGGACCTCCCTGGATCCGTCCAGATCACATCCCACCAACTATCCACACAAGCCATCCATGCCCGGAACGTTTCGAGTGTTTGGTTACCAGTGCAAGGGGATCACGCCCGCCTAGTAAGGACTCGCCCAGTGCAGCTGAGCCCCCGAGGTCAGTGGAACCTGACAGGAGGATCTATCTGAGTTGATTCTCTTGTCCAAGTGTCTATGTACAGGCAGTATTTATACAGTTCCAAAGTATAGTATGGGAAAGTAAGCAAATAGTTGCCACTAGCAATGGCATCTGTCAATGTGTTTATGGTCTGTACAAGGCATCAGTCTGTAACCAAGTGAAAAAAAAAAACCATAAGTGAAGTCTTTGACATGTAGATGCCATTCAAGTATGTTGATCAACTCAACAAAGGGAATGATAGCAAAAAGGTACACGTCTGGCAATATGTCCATATATAGTAAGATAATGCCATTTTGTTGCCATAGTTGCTAGGATCGCTAAAGTTGCTAGGAAGAGTCTAGGCCTTGCTGATCTAGGCCCAAGTTCCAGGCTCCACATGCTAAAGTCCCATGCTAAGGCTACCTCAGTCCAGACCTTGGGCTAGACCCTGTGTGCTAAGTGTCATGAGTTGTGTCAAAATTTAAAAGAGTTAGCTGCTGCTAAGTCCAAAATGCCAAAAATGGTGCTCAGCAACAACTGGGACTCATCATCCTCCCCTATACTGAAATCTTGACTGCCCTCAGTCAACCCCAAAGTCACATGTTTGATCGCTTGGTCTGTGTGCCAAAAAAATTCAAATAAAAGAGCTGGCAGTTTCACTTGAACTTTGTCAACCTCCCATTCCTCTTATCTTATCTCTTCTTCTATCTCAATCTTATCGCTATGGCTGACCTCGCCTCTCAACTTGAGAAAATCACCATGGCCCATGCCTTCCTCAAATTGAGGGACCATCTGCTCTCCTTGGCTCATGCATCCTTGGCAAAGGATCCTCACTTGGTAGTCACCACCATCTTCCAGACATGGCTTCAGTGGTTCAAGACTGTGAGGAGTGGAGTTGAGTGGCCGGAGCTGGCAAACATTGAGAAGGAGTGTTGCCAGCTCTATGAGCAGTACAAGGGGGAAGAATGGGTTTGCTCCTTTGATGTGCACTTCATACATTCTTTTCTTTTCTTCTTCCTCTTTAGCAACAGTTCTAACAAGGTTGCTAGGCTGCAGTCAATCTCTCCTTGGAGTTTTTGCTGGATGATTTGATGGCAGGAATGATGGTAAGTGCCCTGGCAGTTGCTAACGCTAGTGACACCACTAAGGTATATTAGCTTTTTGAAGATTTGTTGCCAAATGATCAGTTCTTCTTCCAGCACCCGGTAGGTGCATTAGCAGTGGTAAGGGGGGAGGAACAGAGTGAGGGCCATGATGGCAAGGAGAAGGCAGATCGTGGGGACATTCAAGAGGGCCCCTCTACTCTCAAGGCTGTAGCTGGCAGCGTCACTAGGGGTTTGGCAACAACCCCAAGGAGCAAAAGAAAGGGAAAGGGAAAGGCTCGAGAAGAGGACAACAAAGACATTGAAGTAAGTTCTTTTATTTTTGCTAACTTTTGGCAATGATTGCTAAGTTTTCTTCACAGGAAAAAATTGAAGACACTTTTTCTGACAAGCACTTGGTGACACTTCTTCACTGGCAAAAGACCTCAACCATGGTAGATCCTGGGTTGGGGGCTGGGGTGGTGTTGAAGAAGGCTAAAGGGAAGGTGACTGTGTTGCTAGAGAAGCGACAAGAGTTCAAGCACACGCAAGGAGCAGTAAGTCACTTAGCAATTGTTTCTTAATTAGTTGCTAACTTTTTCTTAGTGCAACAACTGCTAGGCTGACAATGACCCAGAGGGCTGCTGGTACCCAATGGGGGCCCAGCCCTGCTATTGTTGCGACAGCACCAGGAAGAGCTGTTTGCACAGTGGACAATCATTGAGAAGCACTGGCAGCAAGTTCATTAAGAGGATAGCGGCAAAGGTGGTGTCAGTAAGAGATGCAAGGGCTTTTGTGGAGTGACAGAGGGAGCTGAAGAGAAGAGGGGAGCCCGTCAAGGTCAAGCCCTCTAGCTTGCACCTGCTGACATTGCAGGGGGAGGCAGCCATTGGAGGTAGCAGAGTCGCTAAAGGGAAGAGCAGGGAGCTGGTGGAGAGCAACAAGGAGGGCAATGGCAATGATGGCAGCAACAACAACAGCGACAGTGATGACAATGTGCCTCTGGCATGGAAATGACCTGCAAGTCCTGCCTCAGTCACTAGTGAGGAGTGTAAGGGAGATGTGGAGATGAGGGAGATGACTCCCTTAGTGATGGTCACTGAGGTTGAGTGAGAAGCAAGTGATATGGAGGTTGAGGGTGAGGAAGAGTTCAAGGCCACTCCAGTTGCCATGGAGGAGGACAAGGAGGAGGATGAAGGGGCAGGGGAGGTCAAGGTCCAACAACAAGTAAGTCTCTCCCTTTTTGCTTTCTTCTTGATTGCTAATGACTTTGCTAGGGGACCTGGAGCGATACACCGCTATGGCAAGTTGGCAATGATGAGCTGGAGTGGCTGGGCAAGGATCTGGCTTGGCCAATGCTGCTAATGCCAGCGGCGTCATTAGCAGACTTTGACAAGAGGGTAGCAGAAGTGGAATGATGGTTCCAGAGGGAGCTGGAGGCAGCAAGAGAGGAGTTGGTAGTGATGAGGGCATGGTATGCTGTTGCCAAGTGGACCTTAGCGATATTGTTGGGATATTGGCATGACTGTCAGGCCTTCCTGGCCTGGCAGGAGGAGAACAACATCAGTGAGGGAGATTGGGAGGAGGAGGGTTCGGTGGATGTTCCTGATGATGATGCTGACCTTGATGCCTAGTGACAGCCACTGCCCTCTGTAAATAAATTTTTGTTTTGATTTTTGTAGTATGGATGCAGACTAGCCCCCTTAAGGGGCTTCCTAGTTTTTTTTTTGTTTTTGTACTCCCTAGACTGGCCCCCTTAAGGGGCCCCCAAAATGTATAGTGCATCTTACAGTTCAGAAACTGAGAGAAAGCCAAGAAAAGCAAGATTAATAAGGCAGTACCCACTAGCAACTGTCACTTGATGCTAGCAATGCTTGGAGGAAAACACTCAGTAAGTCATCATGGTGAAATATCCCCAAAGGCATGCCAAACACTAGTGACAGAGTGGCCAAGTGCAACCTCAGAAACAAGAGAATAGTAAAGTAGAGTGTCTGTGAAAGGCTTCTTAAATGAAAGTAATATGAAGAAAGAGTAGCAAAAATGAAAGGACTTAACATTTTAGTAAGGTATTTTTCATCTTTCTGGATAATAAGGACAAGAACAGTGAGAAACTGAGCCAAATCCAGAAAAGTCACTAGGGCTTAGCAAGAGGTATGTTTTAGTTTTCTTCTTCCCTAGCAGCATTGCCAGTATCATTGTCATCTATGAGGTCTGTTTGTTCAAGTTCTCTGAGTCACAAGGTGTCAATGTTGAAAGCATCGCTAGGCACTGCTATGTGTTCTCTAGCAAAGTAGGGAACCAATTGATAGGCAGCTACAGGGCAATGCAGTACTGAACCATCTAGTTTGCAAAGAATGTAAGCACCCCCATGGTTATGAGAAATTACCACCAATGGGCCTAGGTAACAAGGCTTCATTTCTTGTTATGTGTCACCTTGATTCTAGTGTTCCTCATCAGTATGAGGTCGCTGGTTTGGAAATTGTAATCACAGATCATAGTGGCATGTTCTGCTTTGAAGCAAATAGTGGCCAGGCAACAAGCACTAAGGGTGTCACTATGAAGGTGGTCGAGGTTTTCTTGGCAACGTTAAAGATCAATCGCTTGATGGGCTATGAGGTCTGTTGTCAACAACAGAGAGTTTGGCAGTGGTTGCAAATATGTTGCTTCCATTATGTCAGCTGGCAGGAGTGGGTGGGTACCAGTTGTCGCATAGTAAGGAGAGCAACTCATTCACTTGTGAACCATAACACATTCTAACCAAAAGACAGAGTATGTAGCTGTACTCCACCTGGACTGATCACTGTTGACTGCTTTAAAGAGGGCTTGGCAAACATTGAAATGGGGCCACTTGACTATTCTGTTAGCACACTTATTGTATCCAGAGATCCAAATATGGTGCAAGTTGTACTTCTTCGCCAAGTAAGTGACTGCCTTCAGGATTGGAGGTCCATTGTTGGTAACAATTTTGCCAAGTGTGCCCCAGCAACAGATGATGTCCTCATATAGCCATTTAGCAATAGCTTCAGTGTTCTCTCTAGCTAGCATACAGAACTTGGGGTAATGAGTTAGCAAACAACATCCTTGAATGATATATTTGAACTTATTAGAGGATGGCATGAACATGGTGTCAACATATATCTTGCTAAACAAGAGTGCTGGCATAGTGACTGTCAGCAGGATGAGAACTTTGGTTGTCTGGTGTACCTGACAGAGGTGGTGTAGTACTGGGTTAGAGTAATACTGATAGTTCTGGGGCTTTCTTGAAGACTCAGGCAGTCTACTCCAATTCCACACTGATGTCTTGATGAATGCTTGAAGTTGAAGGGGTTTACTTCCAAAATATTTCTATTCTGAATGCAGAGGGGTCTCAACAAACTCCAGCCTAAGTGATTCACTCCCTGGGAACCACCGAGCCTTTGCCTATTAATTGCCTGTCCATTTGCTACTCTACTTGGGCTATTTATACCTCTTTCTACAGTGCACAGACCACCCCCTACATGTGACTTTTAGTTCCATACTTTCCAACCCCTTATTTATAACTGTTATTCTAATTCCCCCTTTTGGCATGCCTGTTTCAGTGCCACAGGCCAGTTCTTGGTTCCATCATTCCTCCTTTGCATTCTTAGCTTCTATTTGCCCCATTTATCTCTCCCTCCTTTGTATTTCTCCCATTCATATTCTTCCCCATTCAGGTTCTTTCCCATTCAGGTTCTTCCATTCATCTGTTCCCTCCCATTCATTTCATTCATCTTCCTTTGTACATTTCATATTCTTCCCCATTCAGGTTCTTCCCATTCAGGTTCTTCCATTCATCTTCCTTTGTTCATTTCATATTCTTTCCCCATTCAGGTTCTTTCCCATTCAGGTTCTTCCATTCATCTTCCTTTCCCTTTCCTTCATTCCATTCATTTCATATTCTTCCATTCATCTTCCTTTCCCTTCCCTTCATTCCATTCTTTCTCATTCATTCCCCTTTTACCTCCTTTCAGTCAACATTCCAATCTGGTTATTCTTAGATCAGATCTAGATCCTGCCAGAATTGATGCCACTCAGGTGCTTTTGCCAGTCCTGTCAGGTTCTGCTGACCTCGGGGGCTCAGCTGCACTGGGTGAGTCCTTACTAGGCGGGCGTGATCCCCTTGCACTGGTAACCAAACACTCAAAACGTTCCGGGCATGGATGGCTTGTGCGGATAGTCGGTGGGATGTGATCCGGACAGATCCGGGGAGGTCTGGAGAAGTTGGATTGCGAGGAAACAGGACAGTCTTGGCAGGGTTCAGGCAGAAGACCATATGGGAGATTCGCGGAAGCAAAGGAGTAGGCGGCTGTGTGATCAATGGGAGTGGAGCCGGGGTTTGATGGGAGATCAATTGGAGTTGATGGAGTCCGGGACCGAGCAAAGAGCAAGGTTTGGACCTGGTGAAAGAGTGTCGGGGTTCGTGATCATAATTGCGGAGTTCGTGAGGTCGTTTAGGTTGATGAGGGCTTGGGCACAATGGCTGGATGGAGTCACTGAGACAGCGTCAGACAAAATGGAATGGAGTCAATATGGAACAAGAGTAGATTTGAGTGGAGATACAAAACGATAACAAGAATGATAATGAAATGGGGACAAGACAAGACCGGGAGACTGAGATAAGACTGGGAGACTGAGATAAGACCGGGAGACTGAGATAAGAAAACGAGACATGAAACACAAAGCACGAAACATGAAACACAAGAAGGAAACAATCAGACCATAGGTAACGTTAAGCAATATCAAGACTAGAGTACGAAGGGCTACTCGACGGCTTATATACTGACTACCGGAGAACTTTGGGGTACGTTGGCTGCGGCGGTGGGGCTTGGCAGAGCTTGGCAGAGTGGGCGAGTGTCGGTTGCAATCAAGGATCAGGCCGCACTGATACTTTGATGGGATCATTGGGGAATGCGGGTCGCCCTGAGGTTGTCGTGATACTCCGGAATGGGTCGGAGGAACCAGGGTGTTGAGTTGATGATGGGTGGCAAAGATCAGGAACAGCAGGGATGGTTCTTGGGGTTCAGGAGATCCAGGGTAAGTGTCAGTGGCTGCGGGGAAGGCGTCGAAGTTGGCCAGGGGGCTGTCGGAGTTAGCCAGGGAGGCGTTGGAGTTAGCCGGGGTTGCATCGGGGCTAACCGAAATAGGCACAGGGCATGGGTGGCAGTTTGGCGGAGCGTCGGGGGTTATTGGGGAATCGGGGGGTTGCTGGACAATGTGCGGGGGTCCAGGGGACAGGTCGTGACATCACCCCCCCTTCAGCGTTGAGACCCTTTGAGACGCAGGGAGCCGGATGGGGGTCGGTGGGGCGTGGGAGTCAAAGCCGAGCAATATTGGTCAATCTGCAGCGAGTGATAGCGGTGTGGGAGACAAAGTTGAAGCGCAGCTGCCGCTTCGTCAGGGTTCTCCTCAATCAATTAAAAGCTTTGGACATACCCCGGAACTTCCCAAATTTTGTCATGTCTTCCCCCAGCAATCCAGTAGTCTCTCCTGCCGATTTGGATGAGGTGGTGGTGTACGACAGTGGGGGGGAGGAGTTTGAGTGTCGGCGCCACGCTAGCGTCAGGGACCGGAGTCGTAAGTGGTGTCGACTTGTCCTTTCAGGACGATTGACGGGGCTTTTGTAGAGCCATCTGTGGTGGTGGTGGTGGATTTTCCGGAGGTTCCAAAGTGGACCAAGTTTTGTCCCACATTGCCGAAGGGAAAGGGGGCATCCTTGGCGGTGATTCGGGGGGAGCGTCGAGCCTCCCCGCCCTCGGGGGTGGGACCCAGCAAGAAGCTGCGTGGGCGCGAGCCATCGGCAGGGCATCCAGAGTCTTTCCTTTTTTCTCCTACCCCAGGCATTCCCTCGGAACGGTCATTGAGTCCCCCCGCGCCTATTCCTTCAATCACAGAGGTCTTCCTTCGCAAGCAGGTGGAGGCTTTGACGACGTTATTGGCAGTATGGGAGGGTGAGCTCTGACGGGCGAGGGAGGACCGGGATGTGGCACGGACGGAGAAAGAGGCGATGGAGTGGGAAAGGAACACTTCAGTGCACGTGGCAATGGAGCGAGCATTAGAGGTGCGGGGCTTGCGGGAGCATCTGACGCAGATGGAGGGGCAGCCCGCAGGGGAGGCAGAGGGGCGGGGGCAAGCTCCAGAGGGGGATGCACTGTGGGTGGAGCTGGAGGCGGCGAGGCAGAGGGAGGATTGGTTGGCCAACAAGGCCGCTTCGGGGCATGCAGGAATCCTTTGTGAGTTGTCTCCTGTTCCTCCGCTTGTTACTGACGGTTCATTTTCTGGGTTTAGGCTGGGTGCAGGAGCATCAGGTCCTCCTGGACAGTGCCTCCACGGCGTTTGCGTCGATTCAGGACAGGTTGTGGTTCAGCCTCTGGAGTTGCAGCAGGGGATGGCGCAATTGGAGAGGTTGTTGGTGGGGCATCGGCGACGCAATGTGGTGGCCCCGGGGTCATGGTGGGAGGTGGCGGCTGACGCAGGGGAGGCATTGCCGGGGTTGGTGGAGGTCTTAGCGGTGGTGCGGGCCCAGACGGAAGTCGACCTGGGGGTTGGGTTGCTGGTGGGTCTGGGGAGGGAGTGAGATGGGTGCGGGCCTCGTTTCTTGCTGCTCTCGGACTTGCTGCCTCCCTTGCCTATTGTATATATAATTTTTTGTACGCAAACATGTCCTTTTCTTGGTCCCTGGGCATGTGAAGTGGGGTTTTAGTTTGTATGAGGGCAAAGTAAGCGAAACACGCAGGGGTGTGAGAGGGAGTTGAATCCCTAGTGAATCCAGAGGCGGGGGTTACGCCCGCTAGTGCCATCTGTGCTGGTTAGTCCTGGGGTTTGTCAGGACGGGGCAGGGCATTGCAGGGAGGGCTCCCGGGGTCTGGCAGGGGTGGTGGGAGTTCTCCGGTGGAGCTCCGTGGCGTTTTGGAGTGTTGTATTGAGTTCAATTCTCGGAATTTCTGACCCAGGGTGTAGGGGTTTTCTTTGGTCTGCAGCGGGGACGTGTGCTGTGTTGGTATTGGAGGGCGGACCTTCAAATCTTTCACGGGTGTCCAGCGGGTTTGGGGCTTTGGTCTTCTTGGCCGTGTGGTTGGCGAGGAGGACAGAGGTCTTCCTGGGATCTGGCCCTTATGCCGGCGCTAGTGGCAAAGGTGGCGGGGCCCTCTTCATTGGTGGGGGTCGGTGGGGCGAGGTTCGTCCTTGCGGCATAGTTGGTCTGGGTCGGGGTCACGTTCCGGAGTATTGCATCTGTGGGCGGGCATGTTCGAGTGGTGCTTTGGTGTGCTCTGGAGTGTCGATGACCGAGGGGGCAGGATGTGGAGTGATCAGTCCTGACCAGTCCCTTCAGGTCCGGAGCCAAAATTTGAGGTTCCGGGTCATCTACGTGACATTGCTTTCCTGACCAAAGGTAAGTCCCGAGATGAACAGAGGGGTCTTACGTATTTCTGATACTCCCTCGAGTTTGGAGGTCTGTTGGAGTTGTGCTGGTGGATGTTTCTTTTGGGCAGCGCGGGGGTTGGTTGGGGAATGGCTCGCCTCAGTGGAGATGCTTCGGGGCTCATTCCGAGGGTCGTTCCTTCCTGGGGGTCAGTGGTTCCTTCATTGGGGGAGAAGTGGGCAGTCCCGGAGTTGACTCAAGGGTTACTCGGTGGGGGTTTGTTGGTTGGTTTTGGGGGAGGTGCAGGTGGAGGAAGGGGTCTGAGGCGCACTTTGTTGGTCTGCAGTTCCAAGCGCAAGTACCAGGGGTCAGGAGCTGATGCGGGGGTTGGGGTTGGGCCTTAACTTGTGAGTGGGGTTGTGTCGTGAATTGGAGGGGGAGCTCCGGAGTGGGGTTTTTTGCAGAGCAGTGGAGTTGTTGCACAGGAGGGGCGGTGGCTCCTGGAGCTGAGCTTGGATGGGGGAAGATGGTTGTTCACAATTGTTGGGGGGTGGCGGGGAAGTCGGTCGCAGGGAGGCACTGGAGTGGGACTCCCTGGGAGTCGCAGCAGGGTCGAGGCAACTCTTCATTTGTGTTCCGGAGTGGCCCAGAGATTGTTGCAAGTGTGGGGGTGGCAGTGGGGAGAGGCACCGCTCGCTTCTTGGGGGAGGCATCAGCAACCTTTAGGGTACTCCGAGAGATTACTTCGCATGTGGCCTGCTTCTGGGTACTCCAAAGAGGATACTTTGTATGTGGCTTGCTTCTGGATGCTCCGATGATGTGGTTCCTGTTTGACGGACATATTCCGGCGTAGGGGCAGGATTTGGAGCGGGTGGTGATTCATGTTGCGGAGTTGGGGGCTACCAGGGCATCATTGTTGGGCTGGCGCCATGAGTTCTCTTGATCAAATGTCGTGGTTGGAGCGGAGGCCCTGGAGTCATGTCGCCAGGGTCTGGAGCTGTGTTGAGGGGTTCAGAGGGGGTCAGAGGGGTGGGTCGGGCAGTTTTGGGCTGGCACGGGGTTGTTTGGGTCATCAAGCCAGGTGGGGGGGTCCTTTAAGGATACCGGAGCGTGTGCCCTTTGGGTCGTCAGGTCGCTCGAGTGGCTGGTCAACGTGTTCTGGATCGTGGTGGGGCTTCTCCCTCCCTTATATGAACATGTCAGCGAGTTCAGAGTACTTGGGGGAATTACTTCGTATAGGGTCCTTTTTCCTATAGTTAGTTCGGGGTGGCTCCTATGCTGGGGGTTCCTTTGTGGGAGGCGGCGGGGTCTGGGAGTGGGGTTTAGGTTTGGGGGTGACATGCGGGGAGGTTTGGCATCCAGGGTCCTCGTTGTCGGGGGTTCTGGATTGTGTGGGGGAAGGTGATGAAATAGCGGCGCAGTCTGCAGTTGTCCCTTGTCAAGAGTGGGGTGCCGTGGTTCTCCTCATTAACCTTGGGGTTGTGTTTTTAGGTGGCGGGGTGCGTATCTGTTCTTTTCCTGACCGTCTAGAGGCTCAGGTATGTCTTGGTCTTGTTCTGGGGTCGTCGAGGTCGGGTCGGAGGTGTCGGGGCTCCTTTATTTGTTGGGTGGAGGTGACGGCCAAGTCAACCAAGGTCCGGAAGCAGGTTCTGGGGTTGGAGTGTATCCTAGGTCTGGGGTTCTTGCTCTGTTGGTGATTAGTCGCATCGGTCTTCGGGGTTGCTAGTGGTTCGGTGGATCCACAGGTGGGCTTTGGGGAAGCGCGTTCTCAGTGGTCTCATTGTGGCTGGCAATCCTTCGTGCGATGGGTGACTGTCTCATGGCAGGTTGGCATTATTGTTTGTTGGAGGGTTGTCGCGGTGCCGGAGACATTGTCGCTCATTTGGTCGGGTGGTCGCTGGGTTTTGGAATGCTGTTCTTTGGGTGACGTTGGGGTCAACTTTGTGCGAGGGAACGGAGTTGGTGGAGAGGGTAAGGGTGGGGTGGGAGATGATTTGACGGTTTGCGCGAGGGGTTGGGGGTTGGGTGTGAGTTGGGGAGGGTGTCCGTGGGGGGAGCTGTTGTATGGATGTAACCAGAGTGGAGGGGACGTTTGGTGTCAGATCTGCGACTCAATGTGCCTTGGCAAATTGGGCAGGGCCGTATGAATCATAAGGGTTTCCAGGCATGGGTAGACCATAGACATTGGAGTTATTTGATCATGTGTGCGGAGATAATGCGGGCATCACAGACAGGGTAAGGTAGAGTCTTGATATTATGTCAGGTTCCGCTGACCTCAGGGGCTCAGCTGCACTGGGCAAGTCCTTACTAGGCGGGCGTGATCCCCTTGCACTGGTAACCAAACACTCGAAATGTTCCGGGCATGGATGGCTTGTGCGGATAGTTGGTGGGATGTGATCCGGACAGATCCGGGGAGGTCTGGAGAAGTCGGATTGCGAGGAAACAGGACAGTCTTGGTGGGGTTCAGGCAGAAGACCGTATGGGAGATTTGTGGAAGCAAAGGGGTAGGCGGCTGTGTGATCAATGGGAGTGGAGCCGGGGTTTGATGGGAGATCAATTGGAGTTGATGGAGTCCGGGACCGAGCAAAGAGCGAGGTTCGGACCTGGTGAAAGAGTGTCGGGGTTTGTGATCGTAATTGCGGAGTTCGTGAGGTCATTTAGGTTGATGAGGGCTTGGGCACAATGGCTGGATGGAGTCACCAAGACAGCGTCAGACAAAATGGAATGGAGTCGATATGGAACAAGAGTAGATTTGAGTGGAGATACAAAACGATAACAAGAATGATAACGAAATGGGGACAAGACAAGACCGGGAGACTGAGATAAGACTGGGAGACTGAGATAAGACCGGGAGACTGAGATAAGAAAACGAGACATGAAACACAAAGCACGAAACACGAAACACGAGAAGGAAACAATCAGACCATAGGTAACGTTAAGCAATATCAAGACTAGAGTACGAAGAGCTACTCGACGGCTTATATACTGACTACCGGAGAACTTTGGGGTACGTTGGCTGTGGCGGCGGGGCTTGGTGGAGTGGGCAGGTGTCGGTTGCAATCGAGGATCAGGCCACGCTGATACTTTGATGGGATCATTGGGGAATGCGGGTCGCCCTGAGGTTGTTGTGATACTCCAGAATGGGTCGGAGGAACCAGGGTGTTGAGTTGATGATGGGTGGCAAAGATCAGGAACAGCAGGGATGGTTCTTGGGGTTCGGGAGATCCAGGGTAAGTGTCAGTGGCTGCGGGGAAGGTGTCGAAGTTGGCCAGGGGGCTGTCAGAGTTAGCCGGGGAGGCATCGGAGTTAGTCGGGGTTGCGTCAGGGCTAACCAAAATAGGTGCAGGGCATGGGTGGCAGTTCGGCAGAGCGTCGGGGGTTATTGGGGAATCGGGGGGCTGCTGGACGATGTGCGGGGGTCCAGGGGACAGGTCGTGACAAGTCCCATGCTTCCCCTCCTATTACAGTGATTGGAT
>JACKQL020000166.1:0-77244 GCA_018296165.2 Termitomyces sp. T153 | reverse complement strand
CCATTGCTGACTGCTGTTCCTCACCCCAAACAAATGGTGTGTGGTTTTGAGTCAATTTGTTGATGGGTGCAGCCACTTTCATAGTCTTTAATGAATATCCTAAAGGTACCAACAAGTACCTAGGAAAGCTCTGACATCTGACTTGTCCTAGCAATCACCCCACCCCATAACAATGGCCAACTGCTTGGTCTCAGGTTTCTGTCCTTCATAGGAACACCTGTGTCCCACCACTACAATCTCATCTGCACAGACTACTGACTTTTTCCCAGAGAAAGTTCCTCCAGCATATTTGATTCTTTGTAACACTCTGTTTACATTCTGCAGATGTTCCCATACAAATCTCCTAATGCCTGGATTTTCTGGAATAACCTCATAGCCTCCATCTGGCAATTCATACCTGTGGGATGGACCTCTGATTGGCACATCATCAATGTATGGCCAAGTTACATGAGGTATCTCATCTTTTAAGATGAATGTAATGTCATCATGAAAGATTGGTACTGAATTTGTCCAGCCCATTGGCAGGGTTACCAATTTTAGAGCACCAAAGGGTGTCTGAAAGGTGGTATAGTCCCTAGACTTCACATCCAACACTCTCTCATCATATCACACATACAAATCAAAGATCCCTCCACAAGCTCTGCCAGCAAAGTGACTAGCTAACTCTTCAGTTGCTAGTAGCAGCCCAGAATGTGCTATGGTTACTTTTTTTAAAGGTTCCAAGCTGTGAACTATCCTCAAGCTCTCACCATCCTTCTTCAATACTGTGAACCACTGGGATCTGTATGAAGAGTTGGATGGCTCATATACTCCTGCCTCAATTTTCTGCTTTATCATCTGGCAGATTTTATCTCTGAGTCCAGGAGCAATGGGAATGTTCTTCAATACTCAGGGGGTGTGAGTAATTACTGGTATTACTATAGGAGGGAAGAATTCCTCCTTGAGCCTACCTCTTTGAGAATCATCCCATGCAAAAGCGTCATTCTGCAGCATCATTAGATGATGTACTTCCTTCATCTCCTCTGGCCACAAGAAACCATCACCATGTACTTGGTCAATGATCTCCTTGCACTCAGCAGTGTACCTCCCTGTGGGCTTGAAATCAGGTGGGTTTGGATCCAACTTTGGCATGTCTGCTAGTGGATCTCCAGTAATACACCTTTCAATTCTGAACTCCTCAGGAGAGGTTCCTAGTACAGGTTTCACCTTTCTAGCAACAGGTTTGTATTTCTTAGAAAATACTTATGCAGTTTCCCCCACACCTGCTTCTAACTCTAGGCTTTCCTGTTGTACTAAGATCTCCTCCAACTTTTCTGGTATCTGACACAGCTGCCCATTTAGATAGGCTGCTAATGTCTTCTTGTCTCTTTGTCCCACATCTCCCTCTGCAGCAAAGGCCTGCAGATACACATCTCTCAACTCCTGGGTCTTGAATCCACTATGATTAATAGTGTATCCAGTCACCATTACTTCACCATTCTCCTTCTCCCCAATCATCACTGCCACCTCTCCCTGGTCACTGACCAGATCATTGAGATTTAAAATTTTGGATCACTATCTCCTCCAACACCTGCCTTTGGCACCTTCCCTCTTTGAAGAGTGGGCAGGGCTGTCCTGCAACCAGTATTAGGATCTCTGATAGTTATTATGGCACTGCCATCTTGAAGATTTTGTATGTTGCTTTCTGTCAGTGTGTCAAAAGGATGACCCAACAAGACAGTATAAGCTGGCTTGACAAAGATATGCACTTGTAGATAAATAGTGAAGCCTTCAGCAAAAGTAAATGGCACATTTTTGGCTAAACCAACTGATGTATTCACTTGACTGTTGGCACTCTCCATCCTTAAACATATGTCTGGATCCCAAGTCAATCCTAAGCAAAGTGCCTCATCTAGTGCCATACAGACTATCTGAGAACCACTATCTAGAATTGTCTCTACTTGCCCCCTCTGATTGACAATGGGGTTCAAGGATCTCAATACTTGCAAATCTCTAGCCACATACACCACTACTGGCTTTTCTCCTGGAGGGATATTTTCCAGGTAAGTGGCTACACAATCCTGATGCACTACTGCACCAGTAAGCAAATCATCCTGTGTCCCATATGCAATGAAATAGGTTGCCATTGGTAGGTCATTGACATCTACCTTGTCAGGTGGTTTCTTCTCCCTTACAGTCTGCTGTTGAACTGCTACTCTTGAGATATTGGGATCTCTAGACTGAGTCCCTGATTTGAGAGTCAATTTTTATATCATGGCCTCTCTTAATCCAGGAGCCACATCTAACAGTTCTCCAGTACTGAAAGGTACAGTAGCCTCCCAGAGCTTATCAATGGTCCTATCCCACTCCTTTCTCCTTGTTCCTGTTAAGAAACTTTTAACAGTGTCCTGCACTGGCAAGGCTGGTCCCTCATTGAGGGCTGGAACCTTTTCAAAAGGTAGGTCCAGCAACTCTAGGTGGAATCACCAGAGTTAGCTTTTCTTTCCAGGGTCTTTCAGGGGTTCTCTCTGGCAATGAGGATACTCCCTGGTTGAGATGCCTCTTTCCTAATTGCCTTCATTGAGTTATTTAAAAATCCTTAGAGGAAGATTTCTGTCCTTCAGGACTAGCTGTGTTCCTTGTGTTGACTAACATACTGAGCATCTCAGCCATTTTATTGAAACCTTTCTCCAAGTCCCCCAAGCAGTCTGACTCCTTATGTTGAATGCATTCTAGCATGTCATCCCTTGTGTCTCTAGCAGAGTTTACATAGGTAGAGTAAGTGACTGTCTCTGGAGAGTCATCCTCTGGCCATCCAAAGTACATGCTCACTTGCTTATCATGTACTTGCACTAGTCTAGCATGAGGAGATATACTAGCAGGATCTCTGGGTAGAGGAAGCACCATTAAGTAGTCTGGCTCTCCCCTCCAACAGTATAATCCATCCCTTTTGTACATCTCCCTTGATGACTTCACACTCTGAGATTCTATGTCCAGTTTGCCAACAATAGAAGCAAGTCACACCACTTCTCTCAGAAGTTGGAAATGTAGGAGGCCCTTCTGTCCTTATACTCTGGCTCCCTTTAGTATTCAAGAAGGTATTGTGCATGTCCAACTGACCAGCTTGCAAAGCTTGCATAGTACTCTGGATGCTCCCCATTTGTCTCCCAATAGTAACCACAGCATCTTGTAGATGAGCCATTTTCTCCTCCACTTCCTCCTCCTTAATGTTCCCCCTATTAGTTTCCTTTTTCTCTATTCTCTCCTCTCTAGGGTTCCTTATAGTAGCACCATCTATCAAGGTCCCTACTACTGTCAGCACTTCTGATAGGTCATATTTGTTGTCCTTGTGCCTATTTCTAGCAGGGTCTTTGTAGTGGCCATATCTACTGATCAACCTTTCTTCAATCACATCTCCAAAAGCTGGTGTAAAGCACCCCAGGAATTTGTCTACCAGAGACCCATTCCCAGTGACATTAGCCAACTTCTTAGCCTCAGCTCTAAATTTCCTTATCAGAAAATAGATTTCTGTAGTGTCATTCCTACTAAGTCTGGCATGTTCTCTGCAGATTCTGTCCAGGTTTGCAACACTACCTGTGTCATCCACTGCTTCTGGATAAGACTCCTTGATCTCCTTCTCAAAAGCAGACCAAGTATAGTCCTCTCCAAAGGAATCAAAGCCCAGCCATTCCTGTTCAGTCTGAGCATCCACATACTCCAAGATTCTCTTTTTCCTTTCCTTATCTCCTTGGATCCCAGCATGCTCAAACAGAGAGATCATCCTTTGTAAAAAGCAACAAACCTTAGAGGGCTCAGTGTGCTTAAACTTAGGTGCATCCCTGCTGTCAGGTAGTGGTAGTTTATATCTGATATTTTGCTCTATAATTGAGGCAGTAGAAACTGGTTGAGTAGTAGGGCACAGTTCTTTTGGTGAGCTTGAAATTACTTTCTCAGTCCAAAGTTTTCTCTTTCTGAGTAAGGTTTCAGGGTCAGGCAAAGAGGACTTTGAACCACTGCTATTGGTCCTAGTTTCTCTTTTCCTTAATGTAACAGAGTTTTTCACCTTAGTTGCAATAACTTTAAGTGTTTTGTGCCAAGACCCAGGTGGTGCAAAACTAATGTTTCTAGGTTGGACTCCCCATGGAGATCCAAAAGTGAGTTTTGTATTAAAGAACCCCTCACAGTGGGCTCCAGATGATGTGAAATCTAAAGTTGACAGTGGCACTAAGTTACAAAACTTTAGGCCAGATGTGTCAGACTTAGACTTTGCAAGAGTTTGGGGTTCTCAGCCACAAGTTCTCACTTGTATAATTAGATAGGTTAATAGATTTATTGATTTTAATTCTTAAGTAAGAGATGGTCTCAAACTTTAGAATGGGCACAAATAGTTTATTATACTAAATATCCCAAAGCTAATTGAGCTTGTAGGCCTAAACAATCTGCTCCCTGGGGATCACTGAGCCATAGCAAGGGTTTGCTTGGTCTTTCCCTCCAAAATCCTTCTCTTTTTATACCTTGCCCTCCTTGCATGGACCAGGGCTTTTCCACATGTTTTTGTTGTTGTCCAGGAGCATAGTTAGCCAATGGGAGGTCTGGGCATTGGGGTTCCACATGGGTGGGCCTTGGCAACACATGGTAAGGCTTTCCTTCCCTGTCCTTCTTTCTCTAGTTCCTTTCTCCCTTTACTGAGTCCTCCTCTTTCATCAAGATGATTGGCAATGTGGGTTCTGTGAGGTTTGGGTGGTGTCACAAGGTGTAGGACAAGGGAATCAAAGTTTTTGGGTTCAAAGCTGGCTTTGTTGAGATGCTGAGGATAGCCAGCACTGCCACTTTGTTAGATGTGTTGGCTATCACTCTGATCAGATTCTCTCAATCAAGGTGATGTGCTTAGCCTTTAACCCTCAACCCTTTTCTCTGGCTTTGTTTTTACTGCTTATAGGCTTATTTTGTCTTCTGGAATCATTAGCATTGTATTTTTATTAAGCTAAGTACTTTCTCTGCCTACTGTTTTTGGCAAAATGCTTATGATTTTCAGCATTTTTAGGTATTTTGAGAAAGTTCTTTTCTTTTTATTTATAATACTATTGTGTTATGGGTAAGCACTGTCACACCACTGTATCACCAGGATGGTCAGCAGAAAGAACTTGTTGCTCAGGCAGCTTGGGTGCTAAAGTCAGGATATACCACAAGCACCAAATCAGTCCGCACAGATGAATGAGCCCTTTGAAATGGGATCTTGACCTTCTGGGATTGTATCTATGTGCCCAATGTTCCAGAGCTCCACTGGAGATTGTAGAGCAACACCACAACTCCCACATTGCAGGGCACTCTGGATGATGGAAAATGTTGGAGCTAGTATTGCAGAATTATTTGTGGGCCCAGATGTCCCAGTATATTGAGTTCTACACTAGTATATGTGATCTCTATCTCCAGACCAAGCCCCAGCACTGCTCCCCTCTGGACAGCTACACCCTCTACTCATCCCCATAAAGTGATGGAGTATTGCCTCTGTGGACTTCATTGTAGAACTCCCCAATGCCCACAGTTATGATGCCATCATGGTAGTGGTGGACCTGTATAGCAAGTGAGCACACTTCATTCCAACTCACACTACCTGCTCTGCCCTGGGCACCACAAACCTGTACTAGAGGAATGTCTAGAAGCTCCATGGCCTCTCTGATGCCTATGTCTTGGACTGGGGGCCATAATTTGTAGCAGACTTCACTAGGGCACTCTACTAACTACTTGGTGTGAAGCTTCACACCTCCACTGCCTATCACTTGCAGTCCAACAGCCAGACTGAATATGTGAACCAGGAGTTGGAGTAGTACCTCTGCCTCTTCTGCAACAAGTGCCAGGACAACTGGGACAAACTCCTCCCCAATGCTAAGTTCTAATACAACAACCATGTTCATGCTTCTACCTGATTTCCTCCATTCTTCCTTAACACTGGACAACACCTGCACATGGGCTTCAAACCCTGGGCCTGGCTCTTGGAGAATGAGGCAGTAAACAAGTCTCTGGCCTGAATGAAAAAGTCATAGGAGGAGGCTCTGGCTCTAGCAAAGGATGACATGATACAATACTACAACCATGGAAGGACCCTGGAGCACAAATACCAGCCCAGGGATTGAGTCTACCTAGATGCTTCAAATATTATGACTACCCAACCTTCAAAAAAGCTGTCACACTGCCAACTGGGATCTTTCACAGTGAAATGACAGGTAGGGCCCCTAGCCTACCAGCTCTGGCTCCCTATGGGGATGTGCCAGCTTCACCCAGTGTTTAACATAATTAAATTGACTCTGGCCCCAAGAGATCCTATTTTGGAATAATGTCTGCTGTCCCTGCCACCTCTGATGGTGGTCAACAGTGACAAGGAGTACAAGGTGGAGGAAATCTTGGATAGTCATTTATTCTAGTGATGACTACAATACAAGGTAAAGTGGAAGGGCTACAGAATTGAGGACATTTTCTAGGAACCATGGAAGAATATACATGCCCCAGAGCTCATCAAGGAGTTCCACAAGAAGCACCCAGACACTCCACATGCCATATGAGGAATCTATGCTATTTCACCAGTGGACAGAGCAAAGAGGAGGGGTGATGTCAGGGGACTTCCATTTCCAACCTCAATGACTTGTTCCAGCATCTCCACAGCTTGTTTGACATCTCCAGGGCTTGTTCCAGAACCCCAGAGATCTTCAGAGACCTGCTATCACGTCCTGTTCCCTAGACCCCCATACATCGCCTGACAAACCCCTGTCCCCCCAGAACCTCCTCCGATGCTTCATCAAACTTCCCCAGCACTCCACGCCTACTCCGGCTAACTCCAATGCATTTTTGGCTAACTCCGATGGCCCCCTGGCCAACTCTGACGTCTTCCCCACAGCTGCCAGCACTTCCCCTGGACTTCCCGAGCCCCTGGAACCACTCCCCCGCCATGCCTGACCCCATTACATGTCATCAACTTGACACCCTGGCTCCCCCGACTTATCCTGGAGTATCACAACAACCCCAGAATGGACCACGTCAACAATTGATCTCATCAACATATCAATGTGGCCTGCCCTTGGGTTGTAACCAACACCCTTTGACTCCATTGAGCTCCGCCAAGCCCTGCCACCACAGCCGACATTCCCGGAGCTCTTCAGTAGTCAGTATATAAGATGTAGAGTAGCTCCTCATACTCTAGTCTTGAGATTACCTACTTATCTACCTACCTGCCTTTCCTGATGCATTTCTGATTGTTTCTTCTTGTGTTTCATGTTCCATGTCTTGTTTTCCTTATTCTCAGTCTTCCAGTCTTATCTCATCTCTATTCTGTTATCTTTTTGTTATTGTTCCATGTCTCCACCTGAATCTATTCTCATTCTTGTCTTGTCTCCATCTCATTTTGTTTGACTCTGTCTCATCTTATTTGATTCTGTCTATTGTGTTCAAGTCCTCTCGACCATAACATCCTCACAAACTCTGCAGTTATGATTATGAACCTCTGACACTCTTTTACCAACTCCAGACCCCACTACATGCTGCTCTGAACCCCATCAATCCCTATTGATCCCCCGTCAGAACTCTGGCTCTGCTCCTGTCATTTGTGTAGCCTCTGCCTCCTCTGCACCCGCAATACTCACACATGGACTTATGCCTGAACCCCGCCAAGCCCGTCCTCCGTCCCTACAAATCATCCTCTACTCCTTCAGACCTCCCCAGACTTGCTCAGACCAATCTCCACTAACTATCCTCACAAGTTCCCAATGTTTGGAACACCTCCAAGTGCCCGGTTGTCAGTGCAGAGAATCATGTCTGCCTAGTAAGGACTTGCCCAGTGTAGCTGAGCCCCCGTAGTCAGTGGAACCTGACATAATCTCAAGACTCTACCTTACTCTGTTCATGATGTCTGCACATACCCCGCATACACATCTGCCAAACAATTCTGATGTCTATGGTTGACCTGTGCCTAGAAACCCTTATGATTCATATGGCCCTGCTCAATTTGTCAAGGCACCCTGAGTTGTGGATCTGACACCAAGCATCCCTTCTACTCTGGTTACACCTATGCAACAGCTCTCTCCATGGACCCCCTCTCCAACCCATGCCCAACCCTACACCACTCTCGCAAACCACCCCCCACCCTTCCCATACCTTCTCTGCCAGCTCCGCTTCCCCATCAAGACCAAACCTGGCATCACCAAGGCTTTGCCAAGATCCTGGTGACAATTTGGTCCACTGCTTGGCAACTTCTCCAACACCGCACAACAGATCAATCAACTTTCACCCACAATCCTCCCTGAGAAAAGACCCCCCTCCAGGCTAGCCCCACTGTCAATTGGAATCAAGCTCAACCCAGCAGCCCCACCCACAATAATGCAAGATGCCAAGACCGATGCTACGCCCCAAATTATAGAAACCCCTTCTGGGATCAGTTAGGACCCCCCTGGCCAACTCGGCCGTCACTTCTGCCCAACAAATGAAAGGAGCCCAACACCTCCGACCCAACCCCAACAACTCCAGAACCCCCAGGCTTCTAGGCAATCAAGGAAGGAAGAGATATGCACCTCTGCCCCAACCCCCAAAGCACAACCCCAAATTTAACATGGAGAAACACAGCACCCTGACTCTCGATAAGAAACAGCTCTGGAGTCCTGCCCACTACTTTGACACCCCCTCCATTTGGTCTGGAACCCCCAACATTGAAGATCCTTGATGCTGACCCTCCCCACACACCATCAGACGTGGACCCCACCTTCTGACTATGCCACCTCCCACAACGAGAACCTCAGCATAGGAGTTGCCCCACCAGAACAAACCATAGGAAAGATGGCCCTATATGAAGTAGTTTCTTGGAGTACTCTAAATTTGCTGACCTTGTTCATATAAGGGAGGGAGAAGCCCCACCATCATCCCAGAGACCATTGATCAACCCACTCAAACATCCTGATGATCCAAAGAGCATATGCTCTAACATCCATGGAGGACTTCCCCACCAGGATCGACAACCCAAATAACCCTGCACCGACTTGAAGCTGCCCCAATCTGCCTCTCTGACCACTCCGGACCCTAGCAACACAACTCTGGGGCCCCCACTTCGAATCTGACATCCAACCAAGGGGACCTACAATGCCAGCTCAACACTGAGGCCCCTATAGCTCCTACTCCACAAGCATAAATCACTGACCACCAGCTCCATACAACCCCGCCCCTATGCCAGAAGATGTCTATCAAGCAGGGACCACACCAATGGAGTACCCAGAAACAAACCCCATGCAAAGTAATCTCTCCAGAGTACCCTAAAGTTGCTGATGCCTTCTCCAAGAAGTGAGTAGTGCTTCTCCCCATTGCCACCCACTCCAAATCAACATCTAAAAAATGGCAAAGGACATGACATGCCGCAATCCTGCCCTTGGAGTCCCAGCCCTGCCACCATCCCACTCCCTTCCCCCAATGCAAAACACTTCCCAAGAAGAGAAGAAACTCTGGGACCCCTGGAGTAGCTCCCCCCCCAAAATGTGCAACAGCCTTTGGACCGCTCTGGAGCATGAATGAAGAATTGCCCTGACCCCACCATGACCCTTGGGGAGTCCAAACCAATGCTCCCCATGGCCGGCTTCCCCGCCCCCCTCCAACAATCATGAACAACCATCTCCCCCCAATGCAGCAAATATTTTGCACAGAGGGACAATGGCCAGACTCACCCAAAACCTCAGAAGACAGCTAGACCAGCTCCTCCCCACCCATCCAAGCTTGGCTCTAGGAGCCACCACCACTCCTACACAACAACTCTGCTGCTCAGTAGTAACATCCATCAAACACCTACTTGTCACGCTGATGTGAACCTAGAGGAAAACCCCCACTCTGGAGCTTCCTCTCCAATTTGTGACACAACCCCACCAACAAGTTAAGACCCAATCCCAACCCCCGCTGATGAGCCCCAGTTATTGCTGAGCACCATTTTTTGGCATTTTTGGCATTGCGGACTTAGCAGCAGCTGACTACTTTGTATTTGACACAAGTCACAACACAGCACATGGGACCGAGCCTGAGGGTTGGACCAAAGCACGAGACTCTAGCGACCATGAGACTTATTGAGCATGAGAAATATCACGTGGAGTCTGGAACTTGGGCCTAGATCATCAAGGCCTAGACCCCCCCTAGCAACAATTCTTAGTGACCCTAGCAATCCGGGCAACAAAATGGCATTCTCCTACCATATATGGACAAATTATCAGATGCGTACCTTTTTACTATCATTTTGTTTGCCGAGCTTACCCACATACTTGAATGGCATCTACGCTTCAGGTGTTGACATTGGACTTGTTTCTTTTTGGTTTTTATTAGCAATTAGGCATTGCCAAGACTTTGCCTATGATTTTTCACTTAGTTACAGACTGATGCCTTGTATGCGCCATAAGCACAGTGATAGACGCTGTCACTAGTACTTATTTGTTTACTTTCACATAACTATACTTTGAAACATATAAATACTGACTGTACATAGACACTAAAAAGAGCAGAAGAACAGAGAACCTCCTTCAGAGTCAACTAGCTGCTCTCTCTAAGCCTACCAGCTTGAGATTTCACTTTGCCTTTCTTTCCCTTATCGCGTCTTTGACTCCGGCTTAGCAATGAGCCTCCTCAACTTTGACTTTGACTTAGTTTGGTACCAACTGCGGGTGCCTATTTGCATTAATTTGACTTAGCGACGCTAGCGACTATGGCTAGTGACTAGTTCATGTTCGTCCCCTGGTTTCAGTCCTTCCCTTACCATCTTCTCTCTCCCTACTCTCCTCACCACCATTACGAGTGCGCTTTGTCTTAGCAACGTTATCTGTCTTCACCCATTTTTCCTTATTGTCACTAGCAACCTCAGCTAGCGATAGCGACTTCTTTCTACTTCACCCCACATTTCAACTTTTGCTCTAGTTCTCTGGGATGGTTACTGATTCACCCTCAACTATTAACTTCCTACTGCCAGCTACCCTATTTAGTGACTAGTGTTAGGTCCTCTTTTTAGGTTTCCTGCATGGCACTAGGTGGCATAGGAGCACATCACCACATCAACCCTGGACTCCCAGTACTCATGCTTGGAACGGCAGACCAACAAAATGTGCCTTGGACCCCTTCCTCTGCCCCGCACCACCCCCAAAGCCAACACAACCAACAAACCCCCCACTGAGCGACCCTTGTGTTGACTCTGGGACTGTTAACTTTTTCCTTAACAAAAGAACCACCTACCCCCAGAAGGAACAACCCATGGGACAAGCCCTGAAGCATCTCCGCTGGGGCGAGCCATTCCCCAACTGACCCCCATGCTGCCCCTGCCCAAAGAAGCATCCACCAATACAACCCCAACAGACCTCCAAACTCTAGGGAGTGTCAGAAATACGTAAGACCCCTCTGTCCATCTCTGGACTTACCCTTGGTCAGGAAAGCAATGTCACATAGATGACCTGGAACCCTCAAACTTCAACTCTGGACCTGAAGGAACTGGTTGGGACTGATCACCCCACACTCCACCCCCTCGTCATTGACACTCCAGAGCACACCAAAGCACCACCCGAGCATGCCTGCCCACAGACGCAATACTCCAGAGCACAACTTTGACCAGGACGAACACTCCGGAGTGCAGCAAAGCCCAATCCCAAGTGCCCTTCACCAAATACAATACTCCAGAGCTCGACAACACCCCACCATGCACAACCCCACCCAAATGTAAACCTCTGGGCACCCCCAACCAAGGAAATGCAACCCTCACCCCAAGGGAGTACCTCCACCTCCATGCTGACCAAACTCACAGCATAGATAGCATGGAAAACAGCCCCCCACCAACTTATTCTAGGACAAGCCTCACCCCACCACCCCCACCATCGTTAAAAAGGACCTCCGCCACCCCACCACCCACATCGGCATAAAGGCTGGACTGCCAGAAGACCTCCACCCCCCCCGCCAGCCACACCAACAAAAGACCAAAGCCCCAACCACCCCAAACACATGTCAAAGACTCAGAGGTCCACCCCCTTGAACCAGCACAATGCACATCTCCACTGCAGACTGAAGAAAACCCCTACACCCTGGGTCCAAAGCCCCAAGAATAAAACCCAGCAACGCTACCCAAAAACACCATGGAACTCTGCAGGAAGACTCCCAACACCTCCACTGAGCCTTGGGAACCCTTCTCATGGTGCTTTGCCCCATCCCGACAACCCTGGGACTAGCCAACACAGATGGCATTAGTGGGCTTAACCCCCACCTCTGGATCCACTAGAGATGCAACTCCCACCAGCACCCCTGCATGTTTCACTTACCCTCACACAATTAAAGTCTAACTTCACACACCCAGGAACAATGAAGATGTATTGGAAAGTACAAGAAAAATATATAATACAAGGCAGAATGAGGCAGTGAACTCAAAGACAACAAGAAGCAGGGCCTAACCACCCCCTCACCCTTCCCCTGGAACCCCTGCCATCCCTACCCCCAAATCAATCTCTATCTGGGCCCGCACCACTGCCAAGACCTCCACCAACCCTGGCAAAGCCTCCCTCATGTCCACTGCCACTTTCCACCATGACCCCAGGGCCACCACATTACACTGCCAATGCCCTGCCAGCAACCTCCCCACTCTCACCATCCCCTGCTGCAACTCCGGGGGCTGACCCATGGGCATCTGCACCAACCTGTCCTGGATCAATGCAAATGCCAGAGGCACTGTCCAAGAGAACGGTGTCCCTAACCTGACCCCAACATGACCCATTTAGTAACAGGCGAAGAATTGGAAACGGCACCTATGAAGGATCCCCACGCGCCCCAAAGCAGCCTCATTGGCCAGCCAATCCTCCCTCCACCTCACTACCTCCAACTCCACCCACAGCAAACCACCCTCCAGCACCATTTCCCACTCCTCTGCCTCCTCTGGAGGCTGCACCTCCCACTGCGTTGGACGCTCCCAAGCCCCATACCTCTGGCACTTGCTCTGGTGCTACTCACACTGAAGTGTTCTGCACCCACTCCAACACCTCCTTCTCCACCTGTGCCACATCTTGATCCTCCCTTGCCCATTGAAGCTCCCCTTCCCATGCCATCAATGCCGCCATTAGCACCTCCACCCGCTTGTGAAGGAAGACCTCTGTGATCAAAGGCAGGGGCTCCAGAGAACTTGATGCCTATTCCAAGACCACATCTGGGGTAGAAGAGTAAATGTGAAACCCCAGAGGGCCCGCCATCAGCTTGTGCCTCCACAGCCTCTTGCTGGGCCCTGCCCCTAATGGCAGAGAAGCTCTTTGCTTTCCATGGTCTGCCGCCAAGGGTGCCCCCTCCCTCTGCCCACCCTGCAGAGGCCCCACCTGCTCCGCAGACTGCCCCATGCTCCCCTCCCCCAACACCCAGGTCTTTCATGCCTCACCCAGCTGACTCCACACCCAGTCCTTGTCCCACCCCTGCTCCGCAGCAACGCATGCTGCTCGCCACTCCAATGAGATCGAGCACTTCTCATGGCTTGCATGACACAGAAAGCAAACTGAAGTGTCATGCCGTGAGCCCATGGAGGGCACATCGAAGATGCAGGCCTCACTCCACCGCACACAGAGAACACACTAAGAACAATGGATCAGCACATGTGACAAAGGAGAACTCAAAGACTCACCAGGGCCTTGTTTTGGCACCATTCCAGCGTTGGGGGGCCCTGAGCCCATGCCAATGCCCTTGCAAACTTCTCCGCCATCACCTCCACCTGAGGGATTTGCTGCAATGGTGGGACCCCTTCCACATCCCCCACCACCAATTGGGGCACCATGGGACAAAATTTGGCCTGCCTAGGACCCCACGGGGAACCCACCACTACTGTGGACAACTCTGCAAAACTCTGTCAGCCACCCCAAAAAAACAAGTTGATGCTGCTCACAACTCTGGTATATTGCACCAGCTCAGTGCCGACGCTTGAACTCCTCCCCCTTGCTGTCATACACAATCACCACATCTGCGTCTGAAATCAATGGGGTGGGAGGAGTGGCTGAGTAACTGGGAGAAGACATGACAAAGGATTTGGGAAGCCCCGGGGTACGTCCAAGGCTTTTTAATTGATTAGGAAGAACTCCCTGATGAAGTGGTGGCCATGCTTCAACTTTGCCTCCCATGCTGCCATCACTCACTGTGGATTGATCAATATTACTGGGCTTTGACTCCCATGCCCCCGCCAATCCCTGACTGCTCCCTGCATCTTGAGGGTCTTGATGCTGAAGGGGTGATATGACCCATTCCCTGAACCCCATACATTGCCCAACAAACCTCCATCCCCCTGGAACCTCCCCCGACGCTTCATCAAACTTCCTCAGCACTCTGCACCTACTCCAGCTAACTCCAGCGCATTCTCGGCTAACTCTGACAGCCCCCTGGCCAACTCCGATGTCTTCCCCGCAGCCACCGGCGCTTCCCCTGGACTTTCTGAGCCCCTGGGACCACTCCCCTGCCATGCCTGACTCCATTACATGTCATCAACTTGACACCCTGGCTCCCCCGACTTACCCTGGGGTATCACAACAACCTCGGAATGGACTGCGTCACAATTGATCCCATCAACATATCAATGCGGCCTGCCCTCTGGTCGTAACCGACACCTGTCGACTCCATTGAGCTCCGCCAAGCCCCACCACCACAGCCAACGTCCCCGAAGCTCTTCAGTAGTCAGTATATAAGACATAGAGTAGCTCCTCGTACTCTAGTCTTGAGATTATCTATCTATCTACCTACCTTTCTGATGTGTTTCTGATTGTTTCTTCTTGTGTTTTGTGTCTCGTGTCTCGTTTTCCTTACTCTCAGTCTCCTGGTCTTATCTTGTTTCTGTTCTGTTATCCTTTCGTTATCATTCCGTGTCTCTGCCTGAATCTATTCTTGTTCTTTCTTGTCTTTGTCTCATTTTGTTTGACTCCATCTCATCTTGTTTGATTCTGTCTATCATGTTCAAGTCCTCTTGACCATAACATCCTCATGAACTCCGCAGTTACGATTACGAACCTCTGACACTCTTTTACCAACTCCAGACCCCGCTACACGCTCGGCTCTGAACCCCATCAATCCCCATTGATCCCCCATCAGAACTCCGGCTCCACTCCTGTCATTTGCATAGCCTCTGCCTCCTCCGCACCCGCAATACTCACTCACGGACTTATGCCTGAACCCTGCCAAGCCCATCCCCTGTCCCCGCAACTCATCCTCTACTCCTCTGGACCTCCCTGGACTTGCTCAGACCAATCTCCACTAACTATCCTCACAAGTTCCCAATGTTTGGAACACCTCCGGGTGCCCGGTTGTCAGTGCAGGGAATCACATCCGCCTAGTAAGGACTTGCCCAGTGTAGCTGAGCCCCCATGGTCAGCAGAACCTGACACCTGCCAAACTTTCTATATTACCTCACTGATCATCTTTGTAGGGTTAGGGCTAGCTCTGGCCTTCTGTACAGCTGTTCCCATGCCTCTGCTGCCCACTGATGCGCCACACCAAGCAGTAGGGATCCTTAGACTTGTTCTCTTCAGATTCCCCTCTACTAAGTGATTAGTTACTGCTTATACCTTTATCTACTTGCTAATATACTTTGGATTTCCCTCTGCTAGCTGTGTAACTCAAATCTGCCACCCTGGAAGTTGCCCTTACAGGGGCAGTTTTGGTTGCTCTGGAGCTGCTGGAGTTGGGCCAGAGATGTCAGAGTTCTAGGGAGGAGGGAGTTGCTAGAGTTGTATTGGGGCTTGGGAATTTTGTGGTGGGGGCTTTTCCAGTCAAGTGTCAGGTGGGGTCAATGTTCTAGTAACCAGAGTAGTCCTAGTTGCTTCTAGAGATTGAATTTGGGGTTGGGTGATGGGGTGCTAGTCTTGAAATCCTTAATTATTGTTGAGGAGGGAAGTGTTGTTGGGATAGGAGGTAGTTTGGGCAGAGGGGGGAACTTCTTGTCAAAGAGTTGGAATCCTAGGGGCTTGTTGAGGGTGTTGTGGAGAAGGTTGGATGCTTTGCTAGCAGAGGTGCCAGGAGGCTTTGCTATTTAATGAGAGGGAGAAGAGAGTTATTGAAAGAGTAATCAAGTTGGACATTGGTGATATGTAGACTTTGAGCAGAGCTGTAGGGGGTCCAGGAGATTGTCAGGTTCCGCTGACCACGGGGGCTCAGCTACACTGGGCAAGTCCTTACTAGGCAAACATGATTCCCTGCACTGACAACCAAGCACTCGGAGGTGTTCCAAGCACTGGGGACTTGTGAGGATAGCCAGGGGAGATTGATCTGAGCAAGTCTGGGGAGGTCCAGAGGAGTAGAGGACAAGTTGCGGGGGAGGGGGACGGACTTGGCGGGGTTCAGGCATAAATCTGTGTGTGAGTATTGTGGGTGCGGAGGAGGCAGAGGCTACGTGGATGACAGGAGCGGAGCCAGAGTTCTGATGGGGGTTCAACAGGGATTGATGGGGTTCAGAGCCAAGTGTATAGCAGGGTCCGGGGGTGGTAACGAGCATCAGAGGTTTGTAATTGTAATTGCGGAGTTTGTGAGTACGTTATGGTCGAGAGGACTTGAACACAATAGACAGAATCAAACGGAGCGATATGGAGTCGAACAAAACAAGACAAAGACGAGATGAGAAGGAGAATAGATTCAGGCAGAGACACGGAATGATAACAAAAGGATAACAGAACAGAAACAAGATAAGACCAGGAGACTGAGAGTAAGGAAAACGAGACACGCGACACAAAACACAAGAAGAAACAATCAGAAACACATCAGAAAGGTAGGTAGATAGATAGATAATCTCACGACTAGAGTACGAGGAGCTACTCTATGTCTTATATACTGACTACTGAAGAGCTCTGGGGACATCGGCTGTGGTGGCGGGGCTTGGTGGAGCTCGATGGAGTTGACAGGTGTCGGTTATGATCAGAGGGCAGGCTGCATTGATATGTTGATGGGATCAATTGCGACGTGGTCTGTTCCAAGGCTGTCATGATACTCCAGGGTAAGTTGGGGAAGCCAGGGTGTCAAGTTGATGATGTGTAATGGGGTCAGGCATGGCGGGGGAGTGGTCCCAGGGGCGCAGGAAGTCCAGGGGAAGTGCTGGCAGCTGCAGTGAAGATGTCGGAGTTGGCCAGGGGGCCGTCAGAGTTAGCCGAGAATGTGCCAGAGTTAGCCGGAGTAGGCGTGGAGTGCTGGGGAAGTTTGACAAAGCGTTGGGGAGGGGGGGGTTCCGGGGGAGCGGGGGTTTGTCAGACGGTGTATGGGGCTTCAGGGAACGGGTCATGACAGAGATGTTAGTAATGTCTTCTGGGCCCTTAGGAGGAGATGAGGTGTTAAAGGAGGCTGGTCCCAGAGTTGGGCAGTTATTCCTGTTGAGGTGGAGGATAAGGTTGAGCCAGTAGGTTGGTGGAGCCAGAAGAAGCCAGAAATGAGAGGGCAGAGGTGTGTGACTAGGTGGCTGGTAGTTGGAGGTCTTGTCATTGTCTGTTAGTAAGGGGGATAGTTTGCTCTCATGCAGCAAAGGATTGTCTTCAGTGGGGCTTGTATTGCTGTTAGAGAACTTGAGGAAGGTGGTGGTAGTGAGGTGCTAGAGGAGTTGTTGAGCAATCAATTGATCACTGTCAGGGAATTGTTGGTGAAGTTATTGGTGGCACCATGGTCAACCTTGGTAGGGGCAGAGCTGGTGGAGGAGAGAAGAGAGGTGTGGAGGGGAAGGGTGTGTGAGGAGTGCAATGGAGAATAGGCTGGGAGGGTGTCCAGAGAAAGAACCATTGTAGGGGGATATGACCAGAATGGAAGAGACATTGGTGTCTGATCCACAACTTAATGTGCCTTTGCAATCAGGGTGGAATAGAACAGATCATAGCAAGTTTTAGGTACTGGCTGACCATAGACATTGGTTATATTTCTGGTGGGAGTGTATGTGGGATTAATTGCTGACATCAAGAATGGGGTAAGGTGGAGTCTTGATATTATGTCAGGTTCTGCTAACCATGGGGGCTCAGCTTCACTGGGTGAGTCCTTACTAGGCAGATGTGATGTTCTGCAATTATAACATAGCATTCTGGGGGGGGAGGGGGAGGGGGAGGGGCTCTGGACTTTAGATACTTGCAAGGATAAGCCAGGAAAAGCAGTCCAAGTGAGTCCAGAGTGGTCCAAGAAAGTCTAAGACAAGGTATAAAGAAGGGTTGGGCTTGGAGAAGGCTCGGGCACAAGTTTGGGAGTGAATACACAGACTGTAGGGCATGTGGAGGCTACATGAGTGATGGGAACAGGGCTGGAGCTTGATGGGAGATCAATTGATGTTGATGGATTCTAGGGCCAAGCATAGGGCAAGGTCTGGGTTAGTTATGAATGTTTGAGGGTTATAAGCATATGTGCAGAGTTTGTAATGGCATGAGAATTGAAGGAACTTAGGAACAATAAAGGAAATAGAGATAGACAAGACAAGACAGAGTTATGATGAGAATGAATATATTGAAATGGAGATACAAGACTAAAGATAGAAACAGTGAGAAGACCAGGACATGTAACAAACATAGAACAAAACAAGAGAACAATGGTGAACACAAGTAAAGCAATCAATATGAAGACTAGGGTAATGGATGCTACTATACAACTTATATACTGACTACTGGAACTCCTCTGGGGATAGCAGGTTTGGCAGTGGGGCTTGTCAGGGCTGTGTGGAGTCAATGGGTGTTGGTTATACTCAGTGGGTAGGCCACAGTGATACACCGATGGGATATGATGGGAATGTGGGCTGCCCTGAGGTTGTTGTGATGTTCTGGACTTGGTCAGATAAGCTGTGGTGACAACTCAGTGATGTATGCTGGGGTCAGAAACTGTATTGTAGAGTTCCAGGGGCTCAGGAGGGAAAGGGAAAGTGTTGGGGCCTGCAGAGAGCACATTGGAGTTTGCTAGGGGGCCATCAGAGTTTGCTAGGGAAGCATTGGAGTTAGCTGGGGTGTGTGCCATGGGTGAATGAAGGTTGGGTGAGTCAAGGGGGTGTTGGGGAAGGAATTCTGGGGGGAGAGGTGGCTTGAGAAGAGGACCAGGGGTCTGGGAGTGGGTCATGACAGTTATGCCCTTATCCAATCAGGAGGTCATTTGGGAGGATGTGGCTTGCATGCTTATAAGGTCAAGAATTGACCTTATAGACACATATGAGCAGGTCAGGATACATACAACTGACATACCAAAAACAGTGTTTATGACCATTACTGGTACATATTACAGTACTATCATGTAGATTGGCAATTGTAATGTGGCCAGGGACTTTCCAATGTCTGATGACATCCACCTTACAGAATATCATTGGAAAGTGGATGCATATTTAGACAATATTTCAGACTCAATGGAAGAGCATAAAGAGCACCTCAGATTAGTCTTTGAAAGACTATGTAAAAACAAGCTCTAGCTCAAATAGAAGAAGTGCAAGCTATATGTCAAGCACAGGAAGTGCCTTGGCCATGTCATTGATTTGCAAGGTATACATCCTGATGTTGATAAGTTGAAACAGATTCAGGAGTGGCATACTCCTACAGCCTACAACAATATCCAGTGATTGGCTGGTCTGGTGAACTACATTGGGAACTTCCTTCCTAATATTTCTGCATCCACAGGGCCATTGATGGCCATGATGCAGAATGAGTCACCATTTCACTGGTGCTTTGACATGACCAAGTGGATCTGTGCTGAAACACCTATAATTCAGCCAATCAATCCTTGATACAAGGATCTTATATGGCTTATATGCAATGCTTCAAAGACAGGCATCAGAGCCATGTATGGTTAGGACCAAGCTGGCAGAAATGTTAGCCAGCTGGATTCATATTCAAGAAGGTTACAACTGCACAGCAAAATTATGCTGCAAACAAACTCAAAACATTGGCCATCCTTGAAGTGCTCCTTAAATAGAAGAATAAGCTTCTAGAATATAAGATACATGTGATTATGGATTACAAAACCCTTGAGTTTTTTTAAAACTCAACAGAATCTGTCAACTTGTCAATGACTATGGATGGACTATATGTCAAGGTTCAATTTTGACATCACATATGTCAAGGGAGAGCTCAATAACATAGTAGACTGTTTATTCTGCTACTTTGAGAGTGACTGCCCCCAAGACATGCACCATGTCTATGGCTATGTATGTGCAGATTGTGAAAATTGACCCAGAGGGAGATGATTTGCCCAAGGTCCCCAAAATCCTTAGCATGTTCCTCTTCAATTCAATAATAGCACAAAGAATATATGAGTTTCCAAGTGAGTTCTACTGATGCATTCACTGCATGAGAATTTTGTCTTGAGCATGATTAATACTGACTCAACACCACTGATCTAATCAATAATGATTGACCACAGGTACTTAGTGTGAGGTGTGATGAACTATGTATTTATCCTGAGTGTGGTGTTCTTTGAGATTATTAATGCTCAAAACAATGAATTTGGATTATATCCATGGGACCACAATATTCAATATTTTATATGTCTATTTGATCTGAAGCCACTTTTTTCTTGACATATATTCCTAGAGGATGTTCAACATTTTATTTTTATGCAGATGCCATGCTTTGCACATCATGCACATAGGGCATCATTGAGGAATTCCTTTCCTCTGTCAAAGCAGATGGCCTCAAAATCTTTCTCTGCCTGTGTCTTGACATGCATCCAGTATTTCTTAATTGCTCCAACAGTAGAGTCATCAGCCTTGTCTTTCAGGAAATCTGTCACAGTTCTATGTGGCTTGCCATCAGTCAAGCCCATATAATAGTGGATTACACCAATTCCAGTGGTGTGGGCTGGTCCCCAGAGATTGATTGAGGTCATATCTCTGATCTGATTGAATGTGATGCCTTATATCTTTGGGAAGGGTGTGATGTGGTGCTTTGCTTGGATATAAGCCTTGCACTGCTGTTGGCTCTCCTTATCAGTGATCTGCATGCCCTTGACCATGCCCTTGGTTTTTAGGAGTTTTACTGCTGGTATATGCATGTGGCCAAAAACTTAGTGCCACTCATCCCAGGTGCATGCAACAAAGGGCTGTATCTGGGCCAAGATAGATGACTGATGCATTGAGACTGTGTAGGCCACTGCCTTTGGGCCACAAAGAATTTCCCTCTTGGAACCAGGAGCATAGACATAGAGGAGGCTGCCATCAAATCTAAGAGTGAAGTTGGCATCAGTCATGAGGCTAACAGAGATGAGATTGAATGGTGCAGAGGTGCATGTATAGCATTCTTCAATGTTATAGCAACAGAATTATTGCCAATTTTGCACAGCAACTTTATAGTGCCTGAGCCTGTGCTAGAGGCAGATCTAAAACCATTGATTTGGTGCCCAGGCATTACAATATATGACAAAAAACAAGTGTGATTGCAAAAAATGTGCAACATACATGTGCTATCAGCAAGGATAGAACTAGAAGTGAACATGGCAACCAGGGCAGTGTCATGAGGAGTAGCCAGGGTGGAGACAAAAGAATAAGTCTTAGATGAGTCCTTTTTCTGTTTTCCATATCTGTGTGATTTACCCTTCTTTCCTTTGAAATCAGAATTTCTGCTGGACTTCTTGCACTTTGGACAGTGAGTAGAAATATGCTCCTTCTCCTTACACTCAAAACAAGTGATATTCAGGCTGTACTTTGCTGTGAGTGCAGTATCACCACTACATGAGCAAATCCAATGGTCCTTGAGTATCCATGCAATGAGTTTCCTACTTTCCCTCAAAGTAGCTGTCTCAACTGCAAGGATGAAGAAGTCCCAGGTATCTGGAATCAAGGTGAATAGTGTAATGCTGATTTCCTTGTCACTGATCTTTCATCCCAGAGCAGCAAGCTCCTCATCAAGCCCCATGAGCATCTGAATATGCTCTTCAATATTGCTGCTGTCCTTGCATTGCATATGGAACAGTTTCCAGTGCATCATAACAATGTCAATAGTGCCATGCACTTCATACATTGCCTTGAGTGTGTTCTAGGCATCTTGCAATGTCATTGAACCTGCAATATACACCAATGGAGCATCACAAATGTGCAACCATATCACTGAAAGGGCCATCCAGTCCTTGGTCTTCCAAGTCTTTTGTTCAGAGTCTGCCTGTAAATCTTCAGATGGGATCATTGCACAGCCATCAATCTAAACAAGTAAGTCAAGGTCAGTCAAAATGTTGATCATTTTGATCTTCCATACCACATAGTTTTCTGCACCCTTGAGCACATCAATGCAATGGAGCAATGATGAAGATTTGGCAGTCATGATAGGCTATAGCATAGGCAAAGGGGTGTGAGATGCATTGAGCATTGAGTATGAGATTATGCAAGGTAGATCAATGGTGGGCAGGGCCCATAACTAGCTAAAAGAACAATAAGGTAGGGAGTGAAATAGGTGATATTTTTTATTGCACCTACTACACATTACACTACTTATGTACTTTGACTGTATGGTAAAGTATGGGAATAATACTAAAGTGGCCATAGTGTGAATGAGATCCAGCAGGGACATATAGGAAGGTAATATATGACATAGTGGCATGTACATAGTTATGATGATGATGAACTCTGCTTAATGCTGGCAATCTACAATACAGAGCTAAGAGGCAGGCCAATAGGCTGGATGTACAGTACCATGTACAGGGAGCAGCATTATTGTGTATCAATGTATGTGGATTTTTGTACAGTAGAACTTTCCTTGCAGAGATTGTGGTTAGCATGTATAGCAGCAAGTTCATGTCACAGTGTGGCTTGAAGGTAGACCATAGGTAGGGTTAGAGTCAGTACAGGTTCAAGATAGGGTAGATTCATGACCAGTGATGTTCCTATTGTGCTGTGCAGATGCAGAGTGTCTGTGACTCCCCATGGTGTGTGAGCTCCTGCTATGCCAATGTTGGTGTCCATTGGAATGAATGATCAATCAATATGTGCATGAAATTAATTGAATCCAGCCAAATTTTCCTTGTCATGAGTCTTCCCTGCTTCAGTCCATTTTTTCTTCTGTCCTGGCCAAGACTTATTCTGGCATGTGTCCATGTTGGCAGTGACTCAGAGCTTGGGTTCCAGCTGTTTCCAAATAACCAGGAGTGGATGAGGTCCCAGGCTGTGGAACCTGAATAACTGAGGGTAGGCAAGGTCCCTTCATGGGAGCCAATTGTGTACAGAGGTGGGATAACACTTGTCTTGGTGAAATATGCCAATGGCATTTGTACAGGATGCATGCCAGTAGACAAAGATTGATGTTGATGATGCAGGGAGATCCATAATCATGAAGATAAGGACACGGAGAAGAACATATGATAGGGGATGATGACTCGGATTGTAGGTCAACTTAGCTTGTTGTACTCAAGTAAAACAATGATTGAGTTATAATGTATAATAATTTTACTGTAATCATTGCTTCTGCAAGCAAGAGGTCCAATTGTTGTGAGTTTCACACATTCCCATGGTACATCTGCGCAACTGATATATGGCAGTTGTGATTAAGCGACAACCGTAAAGAGATGTCATGATACATCTCAGTGCCGTCAATACTTACATGTCGGCGGGGGATGAATATTAATATCGTTGGGTTTGTAACCTCGGGGAAGTTCACAAATAGATTCACTGATGAAATATCAAATACATGTTTCATAGCGCAAGTCTCACAGACACTTCCATCCTCACTTTGTAGTGTGAAGGGTCAGCTCTGCCACCCCAGAATCTGGCCCATGGGGCTTGCCTAACTCGATATTGGTGTTGCATTGTTCTCTAATACTTGTCACAGCGATATTTATCTTAGCTGGACGCTAGTTAGAAGAGCGAGATGAGATGTCACTGTTACGAAACATGTATAGTACACACCGTTGACTGAAAAACAGATTTCAAGTTTGAATCGAAATCACTTGCTTCATTGAGACTACGCAAATTCGCACGAGCGTTGAGGCTGTTGTTGCAACAATGAAAATTAATAATCGTCAATTTTGCATGGAAAATACATACGATGCCATAAGTGAATTGGAAAATACTTTCAGATAGTGAGAGCTCTGAGCAAAGGTTGTTCAAATGGGAACATACGACGAGTACTCATCAAGAAAAATGCGACCCAAATGTAGTCCTTAGCCACGAGGAACTTTAAGAGAGTGAGCCGTAATGGCAGAAGTATGTGAGGATTACTCACCAGGATCAGCTGGATCGTTGTTGCACAACTAACGTATCATCAGTAAGTTTATTGGCTGCAGCGCAAAATCGCCCTGTATACCTTGTTACCAACCCCGTCTCTTTGGAGAAGTCAGACCCTTTATGTTCACACACTTCTCTTCACTTACGAATAGTCCATAGAATAAGCTTATCAATGATCGTTTTCGTCCTAAACGTGTCAGCTCAGCGTTAGTGCTCGAGGCACAGCAATGTTGACGTAGAATGATTCACACACCTTCCGAAGGTTGTTCCGCGATGTGGCCACAAGTAATAACAAAAGGATACCGTAATCAACACGTCGGTGGATGTAGATAATACAAGTGTTGTTACGAACAACCATCGCCATTCATCCATGGTAGCCAGAAGATCAAGTGTATCATGACAAACAACTCCCAGGGTCATCGTACTGATGCATCGGAGGAGGCACAGCAGCCAGGCAGTGGCTGGAATAATCCACTGTGAAGACAGTATGTGAATGCGATGTGCACAGAATCCCTGTATGGTCAAGATTAGAGATATAGCTTTGAGGCCCTTCAATGTTGAGGAACAATGTACCTGAACTGCAGGAGCGATAATCGCAGTCATGAAAACAAGTACAGTCGACCCCGTTGTAAACTGGAGAATAGCCTTTAGGTCTCCGTATCTTATGACCGTGTACTGTGTATCAGAATCAGAAAAAGAATACTAAGCAACGCTTTGACTCACGTTGTAAATCATATAGGTCATCCCAATCGCATGAATGAGCTCCAAGATCCTGTCCATGGAATCTTAAGCATTAAAGTGTGAATTGCTGTTGTTTTCTTTTGTGCTCACCATATGACACCAGCCTTTTTTTTTCGATGCCTCAGTATTCCACTCTACAAATGGATTGAGAATCTTACAAACGCTTTCAGTAACCATCCGTCATCAGCAAACTTTCTGCTGTATGGCTGAGTCACGGAGTCAATTGCAAAGGAACATCAAGAACTGACTTGTAATATATGAACATCTGGACAGTTACTACTCCAAACAAGAAAATGGAGACTACAACTCCAATCTCGAGGGCACCAAGTGTTGGAGAGAGATTCAAGGGCTGGTCGGTCATTGTGCACCACAAAGTTTTGCAGAACCTGGGAGATGGTGAGAGGGCGGATTATCATTCAGAGTATGGACTAGATATAAGATCCCAACGACCATGCCTGATGCCCGAATTACCTTCGCATGTTATTCGAAAAGAACCTAAGGTATTTCTCGATTCTCTACGATAGTTTCATCATGTTCACACCCATCGAATCAAGGAGAATCAAGGTCCATGGTTCTCGCATCGCTATTTTCTAGTAATTATGTTTTAAGACTCGACGATTACTCGCGATACAATCGGCGCATCCTTCCTTCGGACTTACAGCATAGCATCGCAACAAAAATGATTTTGATGATTTTATGATGATCTGGTAACATCGGCAATACTCTAGAATGCGCCTGACTATTCTCAAAGATAATCGAGGAAACAAGGCATCCGTAGAATTGATGATTGATACATACCTGTGTGGTCCGTGGTGTATTCTCCTGCACCCCTCATCTCAGCTATGCTGTGCTTGGGAAAGAGGAAATCATAGCCATTTGAGCAACAGATGTGGAGCAGATTATAAAGCAGAACCCGCTTGATGGAGAGCGAACAGTTTCGAGAGTACATGAAGATGATCAGATCTACATCGACCACCTGCTACAACGGAAGTATTCGTGTCATTTGCACAATCAACAGCCGCGGATTGGTATGGGAGATGGATGTACGAATCATCAAATTAGTCCTAATTAAGTGGGACCCACGAGCTCAGATAGCGCTTTTTGGTCCTTAATAAAGCGCAGAAGCCAAGTTACGAATTGAGGCTGCATAAATGAAGTCACGGATGATGAAAAAGTTCAAGAACGGGATCTCATCTTTGCAATTTGGGACTCCGACGTTTTTACCGACATCGATGTTTATCCATCGCCTTTCATAACGTTTCACTCTCCAACTTCGTGGCATCCATTCAAGGCGTCAATCAAATGCCGTAGGTATCTGTCCGCCCGACATTCTCAGCCTCCTCACACCGATTCTACGGAGAACATCCGGCTTCGAAGCACCACATGCGAAATTAAACTGGTTGGATCTCTACTACTGGGAATATCTAGCTAAACAGAGCTAGGAAGTTCTAAGGCTACGACTCTGATACATCAAATCTGAACTTAGAAGCCTTCAGGTTTATCATTCCAATGGCTTACTAGTATTGACATTTGTCATTGTGACGGATGGGATATAGGAGCTTATATCGTCGGAAACCGTATGTTTGAGATGGGTCAGTTAAGCGCGAGTCCTTTGCGAGGGGCTGGCCCCTGTGAAAAACTTCTTTTTAATGAACTATCTCAGGCAATTTGGGTGCAGAGATCATCAACTTCTAGAACTGGTGATGCACTGCGTGTCTGGCGTGAGCTCGATGAAGATGAGGCTAGTCCGTCACTGTACCTGGTTTAGAAGGATAGCGAGTATAGCGATAGGTATACACTACAAGAAAACCAGACGATAGATATGAGAAAATCAGAAGATCGAGAGTACGTTTCCACCCATTTTGCCTATCCTGGGAACCATAACGCGACAACCGTTCCAGTCTCGTCAAACAACTTTCCGTCGTCGTCATCGGGTGGAGAACTTCAAGCCAGGCAGTATAGTATGTTCTCCACCAAAAACTCATTCAAATCTCTCGAGTGCTAACATGACATACTATGTTGGACAAAACCTCATTCAAATCTCTGTCGAATGTCATATTAGCTCTCGAAAGATTAGAGGGACTCAGACTAGCGAACTTACGCCCCCTACAACCCGTTACTTATATCACGAGGAGGTAAGAAACAAACTTGAAAGTCGGGCCCTACGTCTTGTAGTAAATCCTTCACCGTAACCCTTTCAATCGCATGTTCCTGCACGAAGTTTTGCACTCCCTGTCCATAATTGTGGACATGGTACCTTCTTTACACATCTTCTTGAAATATCAGAGCGGTTACCTTGGGATTGGAGAAAAAGGTTGAAGGAAAGAAAACGCACCCTTAGAACGCGCTTGAGCATCAGCATGATGCAGTAAAGAACGTGGGAAAGACTCGCCTGAAACGCAAGACCGACGCGGAGGATGAGGCAATAGGTACGAGGAATGTAGATCCAAGATACTCATGGTACATACATAGTTGAGACGCGCATATGCTGTTACTGATGCGAGAATATTGGCAGTGCAGGAAGTAGTGCTTGCAGGTTATGTGGTACGGATAGACGGGATCCGGAGGGTGCTGGTGGTGATGGGCTGTAAGATATCTATCTTTCGAGAATCAACGATTATTGCTGTGATTGTACTTGAAGGTGAAAGAAGGGTTGGAAAAATCTAGATGCCTACTAAATGATTCATCTGTTTAATTTGTTAGGCACCTGATGATTTCCAGGCCGATCAGAGGCATGTTTGTATGTGGGTGCCTCACCTACAGAATGGGGAGCTCTGTATTTAAATAATGAATGTAATGTGAATTAAGTCCAAGATACAGCTATTTACTAAGGTCCATTCCATAGGTATGAGCTACAGTCTGTGCTATGGTCCATGCTGAGCCTGTATCTCCTGCTAAGACCTAGACCCAACCTCACTTTCAGTCAGATTTTATATTTCATCAATTCAATGCTGAGATCCAGACCTTACTTCACTTCTTTTTTGGTAAGGTCTCTGTATTTTATCAACCCAATGTTGAGATCCAGACCTGACCTGACTTTGTTCAGTTAGGTCTTTGTATTTCATCAACTCAATGCTGACAGACCCAACCTCACTTTTATCTGATAGGTCTTTGTATTTTGTTAACTCAATACCAAGCTTCAGACCCAACCTCACTTCATTTGGTCAGATCTTTGATTTCTCTTAGCTCAGTGTTAGGCTCCAGTTCCAATCTCACTTTTTGCCATTAGGTCTTTGATTTCAATTTATTTATAAGGCTTTTTCAATAGAGCAGCCAAAATGTCAGATAAATGTGGCTTTTCAACTTATCTCTCTCACCATGACAACTTGGGTCTTTGAATTTCTTCAACCAGAATGCAAGTCTTTACTATGATTTCAATTTCATTTTATTTATTCAAATCAAGCTTTTCCATCATTATTATATGATTGACAACTTGATTCTTTTGTAAGGTAATATGAGAAGTGGTGATTCTTTGATAATCCTTTTCCAATTATTCACAGTATCCATTGAATTATAACATCATTTTCACATCATAGCAAAGTAAGATTACAAGGATTGCTGTATCAAACATGATTAGATCTATCTCAGATTAAGCCTGACTAAGCAACCCTCAAGCCAGCCATAGCAGAGTAAGATTCCTACCAGAACATTGTATCAAACATGAGGTAAATTGTATTGAGCATGAGGTAAATCCATTGGAGGCTTGGGATCAAGCTTGACTCAGAATTACTTAATGAGGATTTGTATACCAGGGATTGCTGTAAAAGTTCAGAGGAAGGTAAGACACAATCCTCTGAAGCATCTGCAAGGTATGATCACTGTTGCTGATTTGTCAAACTCAGAGTGGGGTGCCAGCATGTGAGTTTCCAAGGTGGTTTGTTGTACATCAATGGTTATCAATGAAGTGGAGGAGGCTTGTAACATGAGGACTTCACCACATTTGTATGTTGGTCCTGTAGACATGGGGTTCATTATTGGACTCATCTGAGCTCTGATCATCCACTTCAAGTAGCTCCATTGCATGGAATGCAAAGTCTGCATTTTTAATTCTGATTGCCATCATCTTTTGCAAATTGATACTTGAGATTGATACAACTAGTGGCTTTTGTTCTCAACATGAGTTAATGGATTCTTACTTCATTTTGTCTCTTTCTCTTCCAGTTGATCTTGCAATGCTTGGTGAGCTCCATATGAAAGCAAGCTTTCACATCATTTATATCCTCATCATCCCAAGGTTGGCATTTTTTGAAAGCCTTTCATAAGGTGTCCAGACAGTTGAGAAAATGGCACAGAACAAAACTGGAAACTAAATTCCTGTTTTGATACTGTTGTCCCACACACTTAGTGAAAAGGTGGGCCATTTCATCATTCAAGATACCTTTAGAGGAATATATCCAGATCCAGGGTTTGTCAAGGTTTGGCCCAGGGGTGGTATCATCCATGGCAAAGTTTATCACATCCTCATGAAACTGCTGGTGCTGAAATCTTCTTCCAAAAGAAAAAGAGCCAACAAAATGTGTGATGCCACTATATGGCCACTTTTTATCAAAGAAAAAGGCTGTCTGTAACCTATAGTGAACAAGCTGCTTTGTATTCTCTTTCTTCCAATGAAGTCACCTCTGCAATAGAATTGCTCAAGTACACATTCTCAGGCTGCTAGAGGTCCAATCATTGATGATACAAACAAAGTCTAACTTAGATGCAAACTACCACTATATTGTTGTCTTCTCCCTCTCCTACACTGCTTGAGTCTACTGTATTCTTTTCCTCACCAATTACTCCAAACTGACAAGCAGTTCCTTTTCAATTTTCCCATACATTGTCTTCTGATACTTATTGCAACACTACTGATGGGTCAATTTTTTAGTTTACAAAACCCCCCTCCATTTTCAAATGATCCTCAGAGATTCATGGCAAGTAATCTTCATATATGCTTAGAGATTGTTAATAGCACTTCAAATAGAAGTCTTCAGATCAGCAGATGGAATCAGAACTATATTGACTGATTGTGCAGCTGTCATCACAAATTGAAAACATCAGAAATCAAACAGCACACTTCACCAGGATATGATGCATATGCAGGACAAAGTATTCTCAATGCAAAAGGACTTACTGAAGAACTTGAAGTACACATACATACCCTTCAAAGATATTGATGACTGCTATCATTTTATTACTAGGTCTATCACAATATTGGTGGACTCAATTTTGATTTCCTCAACACCATCAACTCAACACTCCCTTTGCCTTCCATCCAGATGTCAATCTGACCACCCCAATATCAAGTACTGCACTGCAGGTCAGTATCATAAGGCAAAGAAAACCCAGAAGTCATCAACTAGGTTCCAGGACTCAGATGACTCCTCAAGAAATGTCATGATGTGGTATATTGAGACCAAGGATAGTGAACCAGTCACCAACAACATAGTGGAGGCCATCCAAATGCTTGCCTGCAGCATCTGGCAGGACTTGCTACATGAGAAGAAAGCTCCAGCATCATGGGCTGACATTGGTTTGGAGCATGCAACTACTACAAATAAATACCACATGTGCTGCCAATTTCTTGAGCTTTTCTGGTGCAAAAACAATTGTTTGGTCCACATGGTTGCCACAGCAGGTACATGCTTGCTATCTTGAATACATTTCATTTCTCTGTTGATCTTCTTGATAGGTCTTTGTCAAAAGGGCAAAGGCACTTCAAAACAAGTAACTTCCTCATAATTTCTGGCATCAACACTTGCACTTATTATATCTACCTTCAGGCCAAAGAAGTGAAAGAATGATATATGCCAAGATTGCACAATGGAGGAAAAGCTTACAAGAGAAGCCAATGAGATTTTGGCTTCTTTGTTCAGACTTATATTTTTTGTATGGTGTTCTTTTGTGATTGTGTGTATTTGAGCTAAAATGAATGGGTTTGCATGAAGTTGACCAAGTACCTAATAAGCTAGAAACAATTGAGTGGTATCAAGCCATGAAAAGAGCTACTCATATGGCTCAATGTTGCTTGATCTGGCAAAATAAACAGCTGAAATTGAAATTTCAAGCTCAGCAAAGCCCAAATGAGTGAGATGCAGTGGTTCATTTTGGCTTGAAGCTGCTCATTCTGGCTTGACATGATTTTCACTGGGTGTCAGTACCAATCACTTTTCAATCACTGACATGTCTGTGATGGTAGAGTGCTGGATAGTCACTGTAATGTTGCATGTAGAAATTTTAGAGTCCCTTAGATAGAACAGTTGTAAGTCCTAAGATTAAGAGAACTTACTAATATGATTTATATATCATAGAAATTAAATAAGTTATATAATAGTAGTAAGCCATTGGATGTACAGTAGGTAGCATTTGTATGATGTACTCTTGGCATCACACTGCTACATATGCCCTCCAGGCATCATGGACAATGATAGGGGCCTTGAAGTGTTGGGGCAACAATGACTAACAGTGAGTCAAGTAAGGACAGCAGAGTCAAACAAGGACAGGGCAGTTGAGTAAAGACCATGAAATGGGTTTTTATTTTTTCAAGATAGCAAAAGCCTCAAGGGATGTGAGTAGAGGGGAAATGGAGGTGTTAACCCAATGATGCAGCAGTCAGTGAGGTGGCAAGCTTGGCCAGCTTGGGGTCCAGATTTGGGTCGTACATCTCTTAATCTGGGTTTTTGATGGGGGTCTTCTCTGTATTACTAGCATTAGACTCCTCAGGAGTGGTTGTGGTAATACTTGATATGGATGTTGCATTGGTTATGGATTTAGTATGAGGTACAACAGAAGCTCCAGATTTATTGGAGGCATGGGTGAGAGTGTGACTATTGGTGTCAAGGAGTAAGGAGATAGAGGCACTGGTGAGAGTGGTCTCCTTGTAGGAGTGACAAGTGCAGGTCATGGGGTTGTGGTCTTGCTCACTGCAGGAGTAAGGGGCATAATGAGAGTGACATGGTAGGATGAAGGGGTTGGGCTAGACATGTCAGTGGCAGATCTGGATCTCTGGTTGGTGCACTACTTGCATTGGGTTTTGGAGGGAGCATGGAGGTGAGGTGGAAGTAAATCTTCCTGGTGAGCTTGTTGAAGTTCTACTTGCTGACATTTTTTCTTGCTGTGCTCATGATTTAGCTCTGACTGGGCATGCAGCCTAAGGATGGCTGACAAGACTGTCTGCCAACATAGCTGATTGATATCTCCATTAGGGTGCAGGAGGCCAATATTGAGGAAAGACTGATAGCACTTATTGATGAAAGGGAACTGTATGGCTGTTGAGGGGATGGAATAGTAGGGAGAGAAGAAGCCTTGATATTTGTTATCCCAGGTCACAAGCTTGCAGGGATAGGAAGGGTGGCAATTGAACATGTCAGCACAGTCAGAATAACCCACTAGTAGGGGGTTGTGGTCACCATAAATGGGTCTTTCCTACAATTTGTGTTCTAATCTCTGTAGATCTGGAATTGAGCTGGGGACAGTGTGAGTCCAATGCTCTGGCTATTGATATTGACCAGGACTATCATCCCATCTGAGGTGCAGAAGGATGCATTGCTCAGGGTCTCATAATAATGAGGAGGATGAGGCTTATTGTCCAGATTGGGAAGAGCAAATCCCTTTTTGGGTAGTGAGTGGTGTTCCATGGAGAGCAGAGGGCAAATAGGATGGAAGTAAATGGAGGAAGCAGTTATGCAAGCAGGAGAGCTCAAACAAGAGACTGCAGTAAAGTTTAAATGAGCACTCTTTCCACTTTTATAGCCATAGACTTTGAAATTTTTGAGTCAATTTTTGTCTCTTTTCAATCCATTAAGGAAAATTTGGGGGTTGCATGGAGGTGGATGACCAACCCCAATTGGGAGCTCTGCCACACTAGCAGCTCCCTGAACATTGAGGTAAGGTTTCAGCAAGTTCAGGTCCTCTACTTGGGATTGTAGCAACTAGGTTTTATTGCCCAACTTCCATAATACTTTGAATAGAAGATTTGACCTGGTGCCTGCATGACTGAGTACTTTGTCAGCAGTCCACTCATGCAGTTGCTGTTCAGGTTCCACTACCTGCTTGTCTAATTGTCCTGGGAATAATTTGTCATCATTTGAGTAGTGTATATGCAGGAGGGAGGTGTGAAACACATTGTGTATACCATACTGCTGCATAGTGGCAGGCAGTTTCACATGGAAGGAGTGATTCCCATAGTCATACAGAATCAGGTAAGGTCTTACAAATGTGGGAATCAACTTACATGCCAGTTTCTTAGGGTATGTCCCTTAGAGTACATCAAATTTTTGGTGGACACATAGACTAAGTCTTCTTCAGTGAAGAGGATGGTTCTGTGTTTACAATTTGCAAGTTTGGTTTGTTTGACTTGGGTGGCCAATATGCTGTCATGAGCAGCCATAATCGTGGTTCATAATCATTGTGCATATATTCTGACTCTGGCATACTCATCACCATTGACCAAGGCATATGACCATGGTTGAAAAAAAATGGTGAGTAGCCTGTGCTTTCAGATCTTGCCAAATTTATTACAAACTCCATAGTGGGAAGTTTCTGGACCCAGTCCATCTGCACTAGGTTAATGCTTTGGTATATCATTTGGACAATGGTTCAGTTGCCACATTCTGTAGCCCCCATTGGTCTGTAGGTGGTACAAGCTTGACATTCTTAGTTTTGTCCCAATTAATAAATGTAAGTGGGTCCAAAAGATACTAGTAAAATAGCTGTCTTGGTCACTAACAATGGCTTGCAGCAGTCCATGACACTTATACATTTCTGAAAATACAAGTTCTGTGATGTTCTTGGCAGCATAGGTTGTGCAGCTTGGGACTACATGTACCATAGCAGTGAGGTGGTCAATGATCACTGTGATTGAGTCAAATGTGGCATCATGACTTCTTGATTTAGGCAGTGGCCAGACAAAATCACTTCCTATGACTTTTCAGGGCTGTGTAGGGACTGTCAAGGAGTGTAGTAAGCCATAAGGTTTATGATTGGCTGGTTTTGTTCTGCTGCATGTTTGACATGATTTGCAGTAGGTTAACACATCATAGTGTATCTCCTTCCACCATATGTGATATCATAAATAAGTCAATGTTTTAGTCACCCCTAAATGGGCCAAGACTCAGTAAGCTTCTGAGATAATGATTTCTCTTAGGCTTCTTCCAGCTATCCAAATGTTCAGTATGCATAGTACTTGAGAACTGTTGGATCTCAGGTATATGAGCTTGTCCTTTGTGATATCAAAGCTTCTGTATTCTCAGGGCTGCTCCATTACTTTTTGGAATAGGGAGTCTTCAAAGTATTTCCCCCATACATTCTCAAGTAGATCAATTGGTTCTTGCCCTCTGCTTAACATTTCTGGGGCTCATTGTGCAAGGTCCTACTTAATTTTTCTGCTTGGTGAGCTAGTTGCTCATCACAGATAACTTCTTCTTCTACTAATGGCATGCTGTTGCTTGGTTTAGAAGTTTTTGTGGGTACTCAAATTGTGAGCTTTTGTTTGCCAGTGATTTTGCTGGTACCCTCACCTTCCTTTCAATCCTGTGGGTCTTTGGGACCCTTTAGAACAAAACTCTGTGCCATACATGGGGCAAATTCTTGGATAGTCTCTGCATGGCCAGTTTTGGTCATGGGTTTCTCACAGCATTGATATGCCTGATTCTTTGGTGTGGAATCCTCCTCTGAGGGTTCTATTACCTGTCATAGATTCTCTGGGCTCAATTCTTCCAAACTGACTTCCATACTATTCAGGCAGGCTAGCTCACACTTCTTTCCCACAAGAACTGGCATAGATATGCCATGATCCTTCAGAAAGTCATTGTCAATGACATCATGGTATGTATATTCACTCCTTACTTGAACAGTCACCAGCTCATCATACATGTAGAGCTGTGAAAATGCATCTGAGAGGATGTTCTCTGCTCCTAGGATATATTCAACTGGGAAGTTGAACTTGCTAATCTTTTCAAGCCAGCAAGCCTGATGCCCTGACAGGTTCTTCTGGTTTAAGAGGTCAATCAATTCTTTGTGGTCTGTATACCATACAAACTTGACCCCCTGCAGGATGTCCCAGTAACATAGCATTGTTTCTACACCTGCTGTCACAACCCACTCTCAGACCTCCAGACCTCCCAAGACCAATCACTCTTAATTGATCCCTCATCAAACTCTGGCTCCACCCCCATCACTCATGAAGCCTCTGCTTGCCCCACCACCTATACATTTGCCTACAGACTTGGGCCTAGCATGCCTTTAAACCTAAACTCTACCATACCTGGTCTTAGACTTCCTTGGACCACTTCAGACTTGGATTGCTTCCCTTCACTTATCCTCACAAGTATCTAAAGTCCAGACCACCCTGGAGTGCTAGGTTATAAGTGCAGGACATTGCATCCATCTAGTAAGGACTTGCCCAGTTAAGCTCAGCCCCTGTGGTCAGTAGAACCTGACACTTGCAAGCATTTCAATCTCATGCACAGAGTAGTTCTGCTGTGCTGAGTTTAGATTTGCAGAGAAGAAGGCTGCCACCAATGCTATGTGCCAGTCCTTACCCTGGCTGACCACTCTGGCTATGCCAGTGCCACAGCCATCAATAAACATGTTGACAGGGTCTACTTCCAGGCCATAGACAAGAAGTTTGCAGTGGTGTTCCTTGCATTTTTCTGTGAGTCACTTGACATCTTCAAAGGCCTGCTAGTGAGTGTATTCCTGTCACGACCCGTCCCCTGAACCCCCGCACATTGTCCATCAACCCCCCGAACCCCCAAAAAACCCCCGACGCTCCGCCAAACTTCTGCCCATGCTCCGCGCCTATTTCGGCTAACTCTGACACCTCCCCGGCTAACTCCGACGCCTCCCCGGCTAACTCCGACGCCTCCCCGGCTAACTCCGACGCCTCCCCGGCTAACTCCGACGCCTCCCCGGCTAACTCCGACGCCTCCCCGGCTAACTCCGACGCCTCCCCGGCTAACTCCGACGCCTCCCCGGCTAACTCCGACGCCTCCCCGGCTAACTCCGACGGCCCCCTGGCCAACTTCGGTGCCTTCCCCACAGCCACTGACACTTACCCTGGATCTCCTGAACCCCGAGAACCACCCCCGCTGTTCCCAATCTTCGCCACCCATCATCAACTCAACACCCTGGTTCCTCCAACCTATTCCAGAGTATCACGACAACCTCAGGGCAACCCACATTCCCCAATGATCCCATCAACGTATCAGCGCGGCCCGATCCTCAATCGGAACCAACACCCACCCACTCCGTCGAGCTCCGCCAAGCTCCGCCACCGCAGCCGACGTACCCTGAAGTTCTCCGGTAGTCAGTATATAAGTCGTCGAGTAGCTCTTCATACTCTAGTCTTGATATTGCTTAACGTTACCCATGGTCTGACTGTTTCCTTTCGTGTTTCATGTTTTGTGTTTTGTGTTTTGTGTTTTGTGTTTTGTGTCTCGTTCTCCTTATCTCAGTCTCCCGGTCTTATCTCAGTCTCTCAGTCTCGCCTTGTACCCATTTCGTTATTGTTCTCGTTATTGTTTCGTATCCTCACTCAAATCTACTCTTGTTCCATATCGACTCTATTTCATTTCGTCTGACGCTGTCTCAGTGACTCCATCCGGCCATTGTGCCCAAGTCCTCATCAACCTAAACGACCTCACGAACTCCGTGATTACAATCACGAACCCCGACACTCTTTCACCAGGTCCAAACCTCGCTCTTCGCTCGGTCCCAGACTCCGTCAACTCCAATTGATCTCCCATCAAACCCCGGCTCTGCTTCAATTGATCACACAGCTGTCTACTCCTTCACTTCCGTGAATCTCCCCAACGGTCTTCTGCCTGAACCCCACCAAGACCGTCCCGTTTCCTCGCAACCCGACTTCTCCGGACCTTCCCGGATCTGTCTGAATCACATCCCACCGACTATCCACACAAGCCATCAGTGCCCGGACGTTTTTGAGTGTTCAGTTACCAGTGCAAGGGGATCACGCCCGCCTAGTAAGGACTCGCCCAGTGCAGCTGAGCCCCTGAGGTCAGCGGAACCTGACATAATATCAAGACTCTACCTTACCCCGTCCGTGATGCCCATATTATCTCTGCACACACGATCAAATAACTCCGATGTCTATGGTCTACCCGTGCTTGGAAACTCTTATGATTCATACGGCCCTGCCCAATTCGCCGGGGCACATTGAGTCACGGATTTGACACCAAACGTCCCCTCCACTCCGGTTACACCCATACAATGGCTCCCCCCACGGACACCCTCCCCAACTCACACCCAACCTCCAACCCCTCACGCAAACCGTCAAATCATCTCCCACCTCCACCCTCACTCTCTCCGCCAAATCCGTCCCCTCGCACAAAGCTGACCCTGACATCATCCAAAGAACAGCATCCTAAAACCCGGCAACCATCCGACCAAATGAGCAACAAACGTCTCCGGCACAGCGCCAACCCTCTGACAAACAATAATGCCAACCCGCCGCAAAACAGTCACCCATTGTGTGAGGATCACCAGCCCTGATGAGACCACTGAGAACGCGCTTCCTCAAAGCCTGCCTAAGGATCTGCCGACCCACTAGCAACTCCGCAGAGTGACGAATGCGACTAATCGCCAACAACATCACCAAACCCTACTGTCGACCCCTGACCCTCACCCCGACCCCCCCCTTCCCGAGGAACTACGCCCTCCAACAACTAGCCCCGAAAACCACCAAAATCAAGCTTGACCCAACAACCCCAACAACAGAACAAGAACCCCAGACCTAGGCTACGCTCCAACCCCAGGACCTGCTTCTGGACCTTGGTCGACTCGGCTGTCACCTCCACCCAACAAATGAAGGGGCCCCGACACCCCCGACCTGACCCCGACAACCCCGGCACAAGACTGAGACACCCCCAAGCTTCTAAACATTAATGAGGAGAACCACGGCACCCCCCTCCCGACAAGGGACAACTCCGGACCACGCCGCTATTTCACCACCTCCTCCCACACAATCCGGAACCCCCGACAACGAGGACCCTGGATGCCAAACCTCCCCGCATGTCACCCCCAAACCCAAACTCCACCCCCAGACTCCGCCACCCCCCACGAAGGAACCCCAGCATAGGAGTCACCCCAAACTAACTATAGGAAAAAGGACCCTATATGAAGTAGTTCCCCTAAGTACTCTAGATTTGCTGACATGTTCATATAAGGGAGGGAGAAGCCCACCATCACCCAGAGAGTCGTCTAAGCGACCTGACAACCCAAAGGGCACATACTCCGATATCCCTAGAGGACCTCCCCACCTGGCTCAATGACCCAAACGACCCTGCGCCAGCCCAACAACGATGCCCTGGTAGGCCCAACTCCGCAACATAAATCACCACCTGCTCCGAGTCCCGCCCCTATGCCAGAATATGTCTGTCGAACAGGGACCATACCATCGGAGCACCCAGAAGCAAGCCACATACAAGTATCCTCTTTGGAGTGCCCAGAAGCAGGCCACATGCGAAGTAATCTCTCGGAGTACCCCAAAGGTTGCTGATGCCTTCCCCAAGAAGCGAGCAGTGCCTCTCCCCACTGCCACCACACATTTGCAACAATCTCTGGGCCACTCCGGAACACGAATGAAGAGTTGCCTCAACCCTGCCACGGCTCCCAGGGAGCCCCACTCCAGTGCCTCCCCGCAGCTGACCTCCCCGCCGCCCCCCAACAACCGTGAACAACCAACAAACCCCCACCGAGTGACCCTTGTGTCGACTCCGGGGCCACCCACTTCTTCCCTGATGAAGGAACCATCGACCCCAGGTAGGAACAACACTCGGAACAAGCCCCAAAGCATCTCCGCTGAGGCGAGCCACTCCCCAACCAACCCCCGTGCTGCCCCTGCCCCAAAAGAAACATCCACCAACACAACTCCAACAGACCTCCAAACTCGAGGGAGTGTCAGAAATACATAAGACTTCTCTGTCCGTCTTGGGATTTACCCTTGGTCAGGAAAGCAATGTCATGTAGATGACCCAGAACCTCAAATTTCGGCTCCGGACCCAAAGGAACTGGTCAGGACTGATCACCCCGCATCCTGCCCCCTCGGTCATCGACACTCTGGAGCACACCAAAGCACCACTCAAACGTGCCCACCCACAGACGCAATACTCCGGAACACGACCCTGACCCAGACCAACTATGCTGCGAGGACGAACCTTGCCTCACCGAACCCCGCCAATGAAGAAGGCCCCGCCGCCTTCGCCACCAGTGCTGGCATAAGGGCCAGATCACGGGAAGACCTCTGCTCCCCCCCCGCCAACTGCACTACCAAGAAAACCAAAGCCCCGGACCCACTGGGCACCGTGAGAGATTCAAAGGTCTGCCCTCCAATACCAATACGGCGCACGTCCCCGCCACAGACAAAAGAAAACCCCTACACCCCTGGTCGGAAATTCCGAGAATCGAACTCAATAACACCGCCCCAAAATGCCATGGAACTCCACCGGAGAACTCCCACCACCCCCGCCGAACCTCAGAAATCCTCCCTGCAATGCCCCGCCCTGTCCCGACAAACCCCGGGACTAGCCAGCACAGATAGGCACTAGCGGGCATAACTCCCGCCTCTGGATTCATTAGGGATTCAACTCCCTCTCACACCCCTGCGTGTTTTGCTTACTTTGCCCTCACACAAACTAAAACCTCACTTCACACGCCCAGGGTCCAAGAAAGGGACATGTTTGCGTACCAAAATTATATATATACAAAAGGGTGAGGGAGGCAGCAAGTCTGAGAACAACAAGAAACAAAGCCCACACCCATCTCACTCCCTCCCCAGACCCCCTGGCAACCCAACCCCCAGGTCGACTTCCATCTGGGCCTGCACCACCGCTAAGATCTCTGCCAACCCTGGCAACGCCTCCCCCGCGTCAGCCGCCACCTCCCACCATGACCCCGGGGCCACCGCACTGCGTCGCCAATGCCCTGCCAACAACCTCTCCAATTGCGCCATCCCCTGCTGCAACTCCGGAGGCTGAGCCACGGACCCCTGCATCAAACCATCCTGAATCAACATGAACGCTGCGGAGGCACCATCCAAGAGGACCCAATGCTCCCACACCCAGCCTAAACCCAGAAAATGAACCGTCAGTAACAAACGGGGGAACGGGAGACAACTCACGGAGGATCCCCACACGCCCCGAAGTGGCCTCATTGGCCAACCAATCCTCCCTCCGCCTTGCCGCCTCCAGCTCCACCCACAACACATCCCCCTCCGGAACTTGTCCCCACCCCTCCGCCTCCCCCATGGGCTGCCCCTCCATCTGCACCAGACGCTCCCGCAAGCCCCGCACCTCTAACGCTCGCTCCGTCACCACGTGCACCGAAGTGTTCCTCTCCCGCTCCATCGCCTCTTTCTCCGTCTGCGCCGCGTCACGGTCCTCCCTCGCCCATCGGAGCTCACCCTCCCATACTGCCAATGACGTCGTCAAAGCCTCCACCTGCTTGCGAAGAAAGACCTCCGTGATCAAAGGAATAGGCATGGGGGGACTCGACGACCGTTCCAAGGGAACGCCCGGGTTAGGAGAAAAAAGGGAAGACTTGGGAGGCCCTGCCGATGACTCACGCCCACGTGGCCTCTTGCTGGGTCCTGCCCCTGAGGGCGGGGAGGCTCGACGCTTCCCCCAAACCACCGCCAAGGACGCCCCCTTCCCCTTCGGCAATGCAGGACAAAACTTGGTCTGTTTCAGAACCCCCGGAAAATCCACCACCACCACCATGGACGACTCTACAGAAGCCCCATCAATCATCCCAAAAAGACAAGTCGACACCACTTACAACTCCGGTCCCTGACGCTAGCATGGCGCCAATGCTCAAACTCCTCACCCCCACTGTCGTACAGCACCACCTCATCCAAATTGGCGGGAGAGACTACTGGATTGCTGGGGGAAGACATGACGAAATTTGAGAAATTCCGGGGTACGTCCAAAGCTTTTAATTGATTGAGGAGAACCCTGATGAAGCGGCAGCCGCACTTCGACTTTGTCTCCCACGCCACTATCACTCGCTGCGGATTGATCAATATTGCTCGGCTTCAACTCCCACACCCTGCCAATCCCCGTCCTGCCCCCCGCGTCTTGAAGGGTCTTGATGCTGAAGGGGGGGTGATGTCACGACCCGTCCCCTGAACCCCCGCACATCGTCCATCAACCCCCCGAACCCCCAAAAAACCCCCAACGCTCCGCCGAACTTCCGCCCATGCCCCGCGCCTATTTCGGCTAACTCCGACGCCTCCCCAGCTAACTCTGACGGCCCCCTGGCCAACTTCGGTGCCTTCCCCACAGCCACTGACACTTACCCTGGATCTCCTGAACCCCGAGAACCACCCCCGCTGTTCCCAATCTTCGCCACCCATCATCAACTCAACACCCTGGTTCCTCCAACCTATTCCAGAGTATCACGACAACCTCAGGGCAACCCACATTCCCCAATGATCCCATCAATGTATCAGCGCGGCCCGATCTTCAATCGGAACCGACACCCGCCCACTCCGTCGAGCTCCGCCAAGCCCCGCCGCCGCAGCCGACGTACCCTGAAGTTCTCCAGTAGTCAGTATATAAGTTGTCGAGTAGCTCTTCGTACTCTAGTCTTGATATTGCTTAACGTTACCCATGGTCTGACTGTTTCCTTTCGTGTTTCATGTTTTGTGTTTTGTGTTTTGTGTTTTGTGTTTTGTGTCTCGTTCTCCTTATCTCAGTCTCCCGGTCTTATCTCAGTCTCTCAGTCTTGCCTTGTACCCATTTCATTATTGTTCTCGTTATTGTTTCGTATCCTCACTCAAATCTACTCTTGTTCCATATCGACTCTATTTCATTTCGTCTGACGCTGTCTCAGTGACTCCATCCGGCCATTGTGCCCAAGTCCTCATCAACCTAAACGACCTCACGAACTCCGTGATTACAATCACGAACCCCGACACTCTTTCACCAGGTCCAAACCTCGCTCTTCGCTCGGTCCCAGACTCCGTCAACTCCAATTGATCTCCCATCAAACCCCGGCTCTGCTTCAATTGATCACACAGCTGTCTACTCCTTCACTTCCGTGAATCTCCCCAACGGTCTTCTGCCTGAACCCCACCAAGACCGTCCCGTTTCCTCGCAACCCGACTTCTCCGGACCTTCCTGGATCTGTCTGAATCACATCCCACCGACTATCCACACAAGCCATCAGTGCCCGGACATTTTCAAGTGTTTGGTTACCAGTGCAAGGGGATCACGCCTGCCTAGTAAGGACTCGCCCAGTGCAGCTGAGCCCCCGAGGTCAGCGGAACCTGACAATTCCCACTAAAATGGCACAGTGTCTCCTGTCAAACCATGTAGGATCCCTATGGGTTTGTAGGTACCTTCCATTGTATTAAGGCATCTACTTTCTCTGTGTTCATACAAATGCTGATATCATCTACTATTTGACCTAACACTTTCATTTCCTTGCAAAGAAAATGAATTCTTCTTGCCAAGGTAAAGTTTTTCTCTCTTGAGGATATTGATCACAATTCTGACATGTCTAACATGATTCTCAAGTGTATCTAATAAATTATGATGTCATCAAGGTAGACACTCAGAAATTGTCCTAGGTACACAGAGAAGATGTAGTCCATGAGCACCTGGTAGGTTGCTGGTGTGTTGCAGTCACCTTGCTGTAGAATGTTACTAACCATATTTCCATCTGGCATCATGACAGCAGAATGGTTGATATGTTCAGGGACAATGCATATCTATTCATATGTGTCTTGCCCATCAAGAATTGATCTGTACTTCCCCTGCACCACATGTTGGAGGATTGCATCAATGTCAGGTAAAGGGGATGACCTCTTGATGTTATTAGCATTCTGTGCATGTAGGTCAAAAACAGTGTGCATTGGGGGTGGTTCACCAGGTTTGATGGGCCCTGGCTTGGGTATCAGTAACATGGGTACTGTGTTCCTAATATTAGTGACTTGCCATCACCCACTTTGTATGTAGGCATCTTGTTTAGCCACCCACTGGGATCTCATTGTCTTGGGGCACCATGGTAGGCACCAGAGGTAAATCTTACTTGGATTGACCAGAGGGATTTTGTGATTGATAGCCTAGAGAGGGGTTAAAGGAGCTTCTCCTACAGATTTGCACATGGGCTTTGCATACTCATGGAGCTCACAGCATATCCTCTCAAGGCTGTCTTCATACATCTGCATCATGCACAAGGCAAGCTAAGTGACCCCATCACCTACTAGGGGTAGAAATGAGGGACTTCCAATCACCACACAAGGTGGGTTTAATCCATGAATGACCCAATGTTGAAATAACCATGGAGTGCCTAAAATTAAATCATACCCCAACAGGTTTATGATGTTGAAGTATCTTTGTTCTTAGACTGATTGATATCAAAATTTGGCCATTGTACCAAAGTTGATGCAAGACCATGATCCCTGCACTGTAAGCTATACTGGGATGGGAGATTTTAGTTCCTCCTTCACCAGGGCTAACTGCTGAGCTAATATACTAGACATGAAGTCTTTAAAAGACCCTGAATCTACCAAAGCTCATGCTGGTTGGCTATTGATGTTGACTACTATTACCAACAATTTAGGTATGTGATGTGATACATCCCAAATGTAAGCCAAGTTCCTCTGCACAGCTGAGTAAGTACTTGCCTTGACCTGTAGACTGTATAGTCCCAATTCCAAGAGGGGCCAATTGGGGCTCTTGCCAATGCAAACCAATTGCTTGTGGCAGTGGGCTAGGTGCTTTGATACAAGCTCTTGACCTTGCACTGTTGACATGGATTCTTGGCCAAATAGATGCCTCAAATACCAGTGAGAGTCTTCAAATAGAGGTCTATCTAACTGGCTGGCAATCTGTTTGCAACACTTTGTAAACCAACCACACAAGTTGAACTATGGATTGCGCAGGTGGGAGCTGGCAATTGGCATACAGTACCCACTGAGGTTGTCAGATATCAGAAATTCTTCCAGGCCCAGACATTCTACCTCAAATTGTTGCCTGAAGTACTGACTATACAGTTCAGGCAAGTTTTATGCTATTCCTGACTCAGGCACTTGGCAAGTGTTCCACTCCCATATGTTCTTGATTAGCTGAGTACAAAACCAACTTTGATGTGTGAGTGGCACTCCTGCCTATTCAGCACACAAGCCAGCATACTACAAATCAACCTCAAAATTTTGGCAACATGCTGTCTTGATGGATAGAAAATGGTCAGTGTCATGGATCATGTCCATAAGAATTAGCTTATCTGACAATATAGCATATATGGAGAAGCACCAATCCTGGACCTGCAAGACATTAGCAGAGTCCCCAGGATAGGGCTGTATGCTCTCTAAAAAGAACTCCATTGCTTAGGATAGGCTGTCATTTAGGTAAGCTTGCAGCCCTTCCATTCTTTGCAGGAACTCCAGACATTCCTCAAAATGCACAACCACAAATGGAACTCCTCAAAGTCCTCTGGGTTGGTTACATAAACCTCCTCAAAGAATTCTTCCTCTTGCATTAATGCATGGCTACCCCACACTGCTCCCATGTTGGTGCCAAGGCTGGAGAACTGGGCCCTGGTTGGAACAGTTATACCCCCTCTTTCATCAACACCATCTGGTCCATGGGAGTCTGGCCCCCACAGTTCTTGTATCAGAGAGTCAATAGTAATGGGTGAGGCAGGTTCCTCATCATCATTATTACTTGAATAAGATACTGATGCAAGATCAGGTATACTGTTGTCTAGACATTCTTCAGGGAACAGCAGGTCACCTGCTGAAGTTAGTTACCCTGAGCTTCTTTGGTTGTTATCTCTACTAGATACATACAGTGACACAGTCTGTAGGATGGGTGGCCCTGAAGACCAGCAGGACTTGCCTTGATTCATCAAGCCCCACAGGGCTAGAGCACCTATGGTAAGTTCTGTGGTTTCTTTGAGGCTCTATGAGCATGTTTGCTCAGTCTCTAGTTAAATAGTTCAGTGAAGAATCTCTTCAGCATTCACTTATGTGGAGCTAGAGACACATGATGCATTTGCCAGTCAGAAACTCAGAGAGTACCATGACCTGATGGTGCTTCTTGACATATCCATACTTGACATAGGTGGTTCCATGAGTCAAGAGCTTTTAAAAGACTTTTATAAGGTAGGATATGAGACTTGGCCATCATATTTTTCTGGCAGGGTGAGTCTAATTAAGGTTCAGCACAGCTTGTGGTGGTGGTAGAACCTGGATTTTCTATGCCTGTGAGTTTTCTTGTTCTTTTCCCTCCTACTGGATCTGCAGCTCTGCAACCCTTCAGAGGGATCTCTGCTCAACAAGACAGAATCTGAGTTAGAAGATGACTCTTTATTGCCTGATTTACTGGATGTTATTTCTCAAAGAGTCCCCACCCAGGTTGCTGTCCAGCTGTCTAAATGCTCTGCCCAGGGCACTCTTCTCTGTTACCTGAGCAATGAGCTTGGTGCCTCTTCTAGGCACCTGCCCCACATGGTGCTCAAATCCTGCTCTACCACCAGTGACTTGGCCTATTAGGCGGACCAACTTATTGGATACTGGAACAGAGCCTACTCTTTCTTTCTTATAATGGGATGTCCTCTGCTTCTGCCTTAATCTTTCCAGTTCCTGACTAATTGACATTTATCATGAGTTTGGTCCAGACATCAGATGCTACATTCAACTTTCCTGCCAGTTTGTCTGTATCAGCACTCTCAGGGGTGGCTGATTTTGGTTTATCATCTTGCAGTGCTCCATTTCTGGACTCAAGGAGCTGTTGTTGTATCTCCAGCCATAGTTCCTATTCAGGTAGGTCTAGATTGCCCCAGTTGTGCAGGTTGATCCTCTTCCCTTTGTCAGCAACTACTTCTTCCAAACCAGACTTATTCTCTGGAGTGAAATTTTTAATTCTCCAAAATTTATTTTTACTCAGGTGGGCTTGGCAAACATGATCTGCTTGTCAATTGTAGCATTTGCACTCCTCCTTTGTCATTGATAGGTGAGCAAGATTCACACCCCTTCCTTGCTCAGCAGTCAGTCCAGAGCTGTTGATAGAGTATTCCTTTTCAAGAAGTGTTTCAACTAAGGGATGGTATCTTACAGTTCAATCCTGATGTGGATTCTAAAAATAGATTCATTACTAAAGACAGGACTGTCAACATCTACTATCACTTTAGTATGCAAGTCATGGTGCTTGTTAGTGCCTGACTCTTCTTGACAGAGATTCTTCCTCTGCTATGGTACCTCCACTTTGTGATGTGAGAAGTGGGCATCCCTGTCCACAATTGGTCCAGGAGCATCTGCTTGTAAGGCAGAGCTATTGCTGGCTTGGGAGCTTATGGTGGAGGGATATGCAAATCCCATTGAGCTGCTCAACTCAGTCAGCTGTAACAAAACTTTTTGGATGGAGCTAGGCTTGTTATTATCCCCAGTGGTAGGCACCACTGCAGGTGGGGCCAGGTTGGCTGAGCAAAGATAAGTTCTGTATGCTATTTGGTTAGCAATGAAATTTTTGGTTTTTACTCATAAATTGGTAGTGCTGGTTGATCAGACCGGCAACATCCAGTGTTGAGAGTAGAGTGTAGATTTTTTTTAGATAGGAGCTAGGAGTTTTTTCTGTTCAATATATGTAATGGTAGAGTGCTAAATAGTTACTGTAACATCAAATGTAGAAGTTTTAGAGTCCCTTGGATAGAACAGTTGTAAGTCCTAAGATTGAGAGAACTTACTAATATGATTTTTCATTAGAGTATATTAAAGAGGACTTTTGTCACTGATTTTGTTATCTCTCTTTAGTGAGAGATGGCATAACAATATTGGTCATCAAGTTGCAAACCTTGTCACTCTTATATCAACAATCAAGAACTCATTTTCAATGCTGTGGCTCTATACATGACAACCAGATGATCAGATGGCACCATTACCACTTTCTTCCACAAAACTATATTCACACTATACCTGGCAAAGAGTGGGCCTCTCAGCCATGAAGATGCTGTCATGACAGCATCATTTCTTTCTTGCCTCAGAGATGCCATGCGATTTAATGTAAGTTTGATGCTGTCAATTGATCAGATCAACTGATTAAACTTTCTATTCACAGTTGTTCAAGGGCTTAGTTAGATACAATCCCATGTAGTGTAGAACAAGAATTGATATTTTTATAATTTTATTTAATGCTTGAAATGGTCTTGCACAAATAAATGGGCTCAATAGTATATTAAACTGATCCCAAAGCAACTAGTAACTTGTAGGCCTAAGAGATCTGCTCCCTGAGGTATCTCTGAGCTATGGTATATGAATTGCCTGTCTTTTTCCTTCAAAATCCTCCTCCTTTCATAGCCTGTTGTTGGCACACAGACCAATGTGCTATCCACATGTTTTTGTGGCTGGTTGGGTATGTTGTAGGCTGGTCTACACTAGGGGCTGGCCTTAGTACTATCCCTGCTGAAGTTTTTGGCCTTTTCCCCCTACCCATCTGTGCTATCCTTCTTTGGTCATTTTAGGATTCAACAGTACTTTGATAGACTAAATATATGCATTGTTTCTAGGTTGTAATCTAATGGAAATGTTCCAAGAAAATTATGCAGAGGTTTGCCAGCTTTGATGGCTGATCTCAGATAGTGATCCAAGATTGCCATCTCAGCCTAAGCACTGCCATGGACTCAGCTCTTTGTCAGCACATGATCTCTTTTGATTGTTGTGATTCTGATGTGCTTCCTTTGGATCAGTCATTCTTAGTTTTGTGTGGGCAGTAGTACTTAGATTTTAAGGTATGTCTCTTCATGTCTACAGTTTTCAATGTTTTTGGCTTACAGCTCTCAGCCATTTTTGATAAACAAGACTTTCTTATTATCTTTAGTACTTTCACTGGTTCTCAGTCTTGAGGCTGGTGTATCATTGCCCAATATGGTCTGGAGAATGTTGAAAAAAGAGTTCAAAGTCTACAAGATTCATTCAAGGAAATATAAGAATGGTTGGCCAAGATAGCACTGGAGGACAAGAAAAGAGTTTTGGAGAATTTTGAAACCCTTCTGGAATGTCTGTTTAAGTTCAGTGATACTGCAGAAGCACACAACAGTTTCACAAACATCCTTGCTGCTTCTAGTTGTCTTCTCAAGCTTTTCTCATTCTTTTAGTCTGTGATCAAACTCAAATCTCAGATTGGACAGCTTGACATGCTTAAGTGTCATCTGGCTAAGGTTGTTCAATATCACAATGCCAATCAGCTCATCTGGTTTATCAGGAGACATGGCTCAAAAGTCACCATACATTGGGTTCTGGATATGAGTAAGAGACTGCTCTCTTGGAACACATGGACACTTGTAGATTGACACCTGAACAGTTTTCTTGCATGAGCAGTTATAGACATTAAACCAAGTAAGAAGGTTTGGGTTTGAGAGCTCATGGCATCTGCAATAAGAGATATAGAACAGGACCTTGAAGTGACTCTTTTTGTCCATCCCAACATTCATCTAATCATGTACTTCAACAATATTGTTGGCATGCAAAGCCAGTATCATTCAGGTACCAAACTCTACATAGGGTCTGGCAAAAGGGTCTGTAGCTGCTGCAAACTATGAGTTAAAGTATTTAAGGACTGTATAACCATGAAGTGGATGACAATGTATCTTAGTGATAAAATGTGGTATAATTGGAAGATTTGGGACCCTGGTCTCACACATCATATTCAAGCCACAGTATATCAGGGCAATGATGCTGTTTTAAAACACATCAAACATGAAGTGAATATAATGATGTTCCAGCCTGGCTTGAGGCAGCTCTGGCTCAGACCAATATTGGGCCAAGCACAAGCCCCCAATAGCAGCCTGGCTCTGGCTTGGCTTGGCCCAGGCCATGGCTTGTAGTAGAAAAAATGTATTTTATAAGAGAATAATAATACATATATGACAAATCTCTTCCTAATCAGTATCAAGGTCAATGCCCATATCAAGATCATCTTTCTCTTTGTCATTGGCAAGCAACTCGTCTTACCCCTCCTCTGTCCCAGGTCCACCATCATTGTCATCATTGTCAAGCTCCTCAAGTTCAGCCTCATAGATTGAAGAAGGTCCTGCTAGTTCTCTAAAGAGCAAATCATGTTGTATAGCACATTTCAAACACTGCAGTGCTTTGACAATATCACCTTTCAATCAGTTACATTGCTTGGTAATAGTCACCTGTCCCTGTAAAAAAGCATGCTCACTTGAAATGGAGGATGCCATGATTGATAGATAGTCATGAGCAAGAGATTCCCAGGATGATTGGGGTGGCAGTTTTGTGCTAAACATCATCAGACATGTCTTCATTCTTGTCATCACTAAGTTTGCACAGAAGAATATTCAACTCCTTTGTGGATGATTTTGAAGTTTCTATCTTCTTCAGCTCTCCTCAATCCTTAAAATGGAGAAATTGCTCTTGAAACTTTGTTGAGTGAATGTGCCATAGATTAGTCACTATCAGAATGACTTACCACCTCCTTGACACATCTCAAAACTCTTGCTTGAAGGTTCTTTAGCCAACACTTTGTAAAAGATGATATCTTTTCTCTTGGATCAAGAACTGAGAGTTATCCCATGAGTGCAGCAAAATCTAAAAAAGAAGTATCATACATACTCATAGCCATAATGTATGCTGGTGAGTCTGTTGTCTTCTCATAGTAATCATCAATTTTCTGACATGCAGCCTGCAATGCCAAGGGAAAAAGAGTATACTTTGGGCAATTAGCATGGCATGCAATAACCAAGCTCTGTAGAGGGCCTCAAGTGCAGGAATGGCCAGATGGAGAGTTGACACTCAATCAGATGAAAATGCTTGCTGAGCATTGTCTGCATGCTATCATACTATCAATCAGGGTAGGGTGAGATGGGGAAGAGTACATACAGTAAGGAGATCCATAAATGATTGGACCCACATCCACTCCTTGTTATCCAGCTTGAGTGTGCATATCTTATCACTGTCAGTCTCTTCCCAATGTAATTTGTCAATAAAAGTGTCAATGTATTGAATCAATTAGGTCACAAGAGTTACAAAAGAGTCAACATGCTTGGTACTCACCTCTCTCTTCTATTAAGCATTTAAAATGTGGGTGACCACCAAACTTTCATGTTGAGGATGCATTGAACAGGCTTTAAAACACCAGCCTTGGTCTGAATAGTTTACCATATTTCCTTCCTCTTCAAAGATGATTGCTCCTGATATGGATCAAAATTTTAATGATATAGTGAGCTGAAAAGAATTTCCTACCTTGACTGTAATTGCATGGACTAATCCAACCTCATCTTGAGTTGTCAGAACATGAGCTTCAAGGTTCTTGGGGTCAAAATGTGGAGTTTTGCTGTATGCTCTCCAACTCTATTATATAAGTAACAAGAGAGGATTCTTTGTCCAGAGAAATGGCCATTTGCCCCTGCCAACCATATTTTAGATCACATGATGTATTTTAATCTTTGTAAACATTCTAGATTGTTCTTAATATAATTCAAACATTCAATCACTCAAAATACATGTCATCACCCTCGCTCTGACAATCTCTGCAAAAAACTTTGTTCACATATTGTGGTGTACTTATTCTTCTTTGCACCTCTACCTTTACAAGAGTCTTCAGTACTGATTGTATTTACTTTCACTCACTGTTTACAACTTTCAGTCTATACTATTTGTATTTTTTACTCTTAGTCTATTCAGTCTATACAATATTCAGTTATTTCAGAACAAACAGGTTTTTATTACCTTGCTGTCCATACTTTTGGTGAAGTTGTTACTCAGGCTCTCATGAAAACTCAAGATCCACCATTGCATCCTACAAATTTTCAAAGTAATAAGCTTTTCTTAATGCAATTGTTAGAACACATTAAAAAATTTAAATAGTAACAACCCTCTGTTATCAACCAATTATTTTCCAAATAAGGTTTTACAATCAAATCTATGTTCTCTTCATTTTTCACACATACTTGTCTTTGTCACATCTCATCACAGTATGTTGGATGCTATTGTTCAAAGTTTTCAGTCTTGCTGTATGGCTTTAATGCATTGTCAAACTTCTACTATTCATTAGTAAATATTATGCTTGCAGCCTTTTACCTCTAATTTTCTTTTAAATCTCAAAGATTTTGTTCAATTACTACTTGAAATAGAATATTCTCCTACTATATTTACAATATTGACTACTTGCCCTAAATCTCAGTGCAACAAGTTGAAAAAATTATTGTGTGCTAACCAAAAACAGTTTATTGCTAACCTATCTGCTAAACATGTTGCTGATGTCACATATTCACAGTCAAATGTACTCTCTTATGACCTCATTCTAAATTGTGCATACAATTACCATTGCTACAAATTGACTCCTGCTCTAATTTGTGCTGTTTGTGCACACCAGCACACTCTTATACCAATCAAGAGTTTGCATAATGTTCAGGCTTTAAATTTATTCCTTCTAAAATCATTTGATGCTCACTTTAATGCTACCTTCCCATCATTATTCAATAGTCATCATAACTGAATATTAGATCTCTGTGGTTTTGCATCAGATTTAACTATAATATAGATTTGTAGTGACTGTTATTTTGTTCTTCAAAAAAAACAAATTTCCAAGTATGCTTTGGCTAATCATTGATATTGTGGAGTATTGCCTAGACAATTTGCTGATCTCACTTGGATAGAGGAAATGACTTGTGCTGTTTATTGCAACAGTACTTATATTATACACCTTCATCAATCATCTGATTCTAAGCAGCCTAGAGTTTTCTATGAAAATACATATATGCCCATGATATGAATATAATTTCAACTGCCTCTGTTCTACCTCAAACTCCTAATCACATCAATTGGTCTATTATCAGTTGTCTTTATTGGACCAGGTCAATTCAAGAAAAATGCATTGAGAAACATTTTTCATGTTTTAAAACATAAAATTTAGAATTTACACTTATGGTTGACACTGAATAATCTGTCAAAACTAGTTTTGATAGTGAGACTGCTGGTTTGTCTAATCATCCTGCTCCAGAGGTTGAGGCATCTGAATTGTGTGTTGACTCTGAATTGGATTCTACAGTTTTTTTAGAACACATAGGTGTAGATGATTCTGAAAGTGTTCAAATACATGGTCAATCTTTTACAGCATCAGCTTTGTGATCTCTTGTACCAAAAAATCACTATAGACCTGATGATGTGCCCAGTTTTATAATTCATAGTGGTGCTAGTGTAATTAATAAGTATAATGATCCTTATTTATTTCCTGGTATGTTTCCTACTTTGTTTCCTTATAGTTATTAAGGTTTTGATGATCCCAAGTGCCCTACCAAACTTGGTTTCCAGGTCCATATTAACTATCTAATGGATTTAGCAGATCATATATTTTGCTATCATTACTCATTTATGTTTATAGCACTAAATATTATTCAGTGCAGAACTGCACACTTGCATACTAACTTCACTGTTAAGACATCATGTTTTAATATTATTGCTGAAGAACTAGTGTCATTATCTTCTGATAATCTTCTTTCAGCTGCAAAACACTTAGAGAAGAATCATAATCCACAATTTTCAGATGATGAAAAAAAGTGTATAGCCTTCCTAAAGAAGTTGATACAATTGCTTCTCATGTTCTTGGATCTCAATCTTCTAAGATTAAATGCCAAAATGAAATATGCAACTACTCTGGTTATTTCAGCATGCCTGTTCTTTATTTTACTACTAATCCTAGTGCTGTTCATAGTCTTATATTTCAAGTTATGTATAGTGATACTTCTATTAATCTCAATGAACAATATCCTCTTATTGTTAATACCACTATAACAGCTTTACATTTGGCTAAAGATCCCATTGCTTCTGCTGACTTCTTTATTTTTCTCTTAATTGTATGTTTCAACATCTTTTTGGTTGGGACTTTAGAAAAGGGAAGATATCTGTTGAAGGTGGTATTTTAGGTCATTTAGCTGCATTTTATGGTTCTGATAAATGGACAGAAAGAAGTCAATGGCATGCTCATTTTTCAATTTGGCTTGTTGGTGCACTCAATCCTTCAGATATTCATATTAAATTAAAGCCTGTGTTTAGATAGGGGAAAAAGTTGTTTGGTTTTCTTGCAAGAATCATTCACCACCACCTTTCTGATATTGAATTGGATGTTGATCCTCTATATGAACCTCATGTTGAGTACTCTCCTTATGTCCCACCTTCTGCAGAACATGCAAAAGATATTGAAAATTGGAAAAACTTGCTTGCAACTGAAATAAAAAAATGTGGTGAAGCTCTTCAGCAACATCATTGCAGACCTGTTTGTCATAAATATGGTAATGAAAACAAATGCCAGGTTCAGTTTCCCCATGAACTTGTATCAGAATCAAGATTTAATCCTGAGACTAATTCTATTTACTTCTTGTGCCAAGACCCTACTATTAACTACTTCAACCCTATTATTCTTGTATTTTGCTGACATAATCATGATCTTAAATGTATATTATCTGGAAAAGCTGCAAAATCTGCTATGTTTTATATTACAGATTATATTACAAAACTGAATCTCAAAACATACCATATATTATGTCTATTATCTCAAGCTATCCTTAATATGAAAGATTCAATTGATACTAACTGTTCTATAGCTAAAGCCAAACTTCTTCTTTGTAAATACCTTTCTCAATTAACTAAGCAGCAATGTTTGAAGCCTGTTCAAACCATGTGGAAGCACTATATCTGCAATATTTCAGATGATGAAGACTTTCTTACAATGCAACCAAAGCAATCCAAGCTGGCCAAAAATCATGAAAGTACAGATGGAAAAGATGTAAATCCAATGTCTGATGATGACAAAGCTCATGCATGGACTGTAAAAGATGATCATTGTCTGCATAACTTGACTATCATATGATATTTGAACTTATTATGAAAATGTATAATGCATGTTCAAGTACATACAGCACAGTTTAATATTATAACTTGTATTGTATTATTCTGCTTAATGAATGAGTCGGGGACTGGTGCTTGTCACCACTAGGATGATATAAGGCACTGTGTAGCTAAGTTAATCACATGTGCAAGACAACTAGAAAAAATAATCAGCAATGTCAAATTCTCAAACATTAAAATCTTACTTGATTTTTCACTTCTTCCATGGGAATTCCTCCCCTGATGCATTCCTAATGTGTTGTGCAAATTCTTGGAGCATTGTAGATTTATTTGATGCATTGTCATAAGTTATATGACCAATCTAGAGACAACATATGCATAAATGCTGAAAATTATTTTCAAATGAGAGTCATCTTGTGTGCAATGCCAATTCAGTCAACTAATTTGGATAGTGCTTGGCCTAGATGCTCTGCATTATGGGCATTGCAAAGCCATGTAAAGCCCACAAGTGTGCTTTTGAGCTCCCATTGCATTGGTGCTGTCTCTTCAATCCAATGGCCAGTAACTGCAAAATAACCATCCATGTTTCCTACTTGCCATGCATTGCAAGTCAGGCTGATTTCTCCAGACACTTCGGGGCCCTAATGACACAGTAAGATAAAGAAAAATCTCAACAGCAGACACTTACATTGAGTTCTGCTTTGAGGTTCTTAAGATGAGTTTGGAATGACTGTTTGATGGCTGCCCATGTCAACTTTCATCCAGAAATCTTGACACCTTCAGTGGCACACAATGCAACATCAATCATGTGCTTGAATTTTGGGTGTTTGAGAGCTTGAACAGGCTTAACAATACTTTAGACACTATTAACCAAATGCAGAAAGTGTCACACTGATCTGTAGCCACAAGCCACTTGATTGCAGCTCTATGAAATTCTTTGTGTGTGTACTTAACTGCCTGTTCCTTGAGCTTCTTTTCCTCAAGATTATGGTCCAGGATTCATGTCATGCACTCTGCATCCACCTTGTATTTCTTGATGTCACCTGGTAGCTTTGAATCAAGGCTGTTTTCTTGTGCCCACTTTCAGTATTTTCCCTGGTAAATTATTAGCATGAGGAGCAGAAAGTTCAAAGGCCTACAGACTGAATGATGTGCTTCTAAATGACATCATAGTGTTGTAACCTTGTTAACAATAGCTTTTTTGTTGCTAGATAAGAAAAAACAGTCATGATGATATAAATAGAGATGTAAATAGAAAAACATCAAATCACTTACGGGCAGACTTTGCGTATACAATACTTCTTCTCCTTCCCATTGACATTGATCATGACTAATATCACATCTCTTGTCTTCACGCAACTCTATTTCATCAGTGATTGATTGAATATTGATGTCTGCTAAGAATCCATCATCATCTATGGCTGTTGGGTTTCCAAGTGACCTGTGCACCTTCTTTACTATAATCAAGAACTTAGCTCCAAATGCTGACATTGTAAATAAATATACTCACCAGGAGTGTGGTGTCCTTCACTTTCATCATCACTATCCAGAACAATTGGATGTTTGCTTCCAGACATCCCTACCATGTCTGACATTGAATCTTGTTCAAAGCACAAAAATCAGCAATTGAACAGTCTATTACAAGCAAATCATAAATGAGCACTGACCCTGGTTTTCATTGAGACTAACAGCACTGCTATCTCTGTCAATGGTTTCAGATTCCATTGTATCAGATACTGTATGATCTTTGCTGTTTTTGGAAACAACATCTTGAACCTGCTGCTCGCAATAAGCATCAACAACCTTGCATTGGAAGGGGAGCTTTGGCTGCTCAAGATTGTTTTCATCTGTTAATTTGGTAGTTGGGATAGTGTGGTGGGCTGGTCAGGTTTGAGTATTACTACCAGCATCAGATTCACTGAGGGCCGTAGCACATTAGAAAAGCTTCAAATCCAAGAAAACTCACAACATACTGAAGGTACTTGAGTTCTGAAACAAGCCTCTGAAGTTTGATCTCAACAAGATCCAAAAGGAAGTTCACTGCCCAGTCAATTTTGGACGGATATGAACACACAAGTCCAAGGCCTAATTTCTCTCTGCATACAAACTCTAGACGCCCATTAGAATCACGGCAATCCTCACCAAACATAGCGTCGAAGCACCTGTTGAAGGTTTCATGCAATGTCTCGCCTTCTCCCCCATTCATAACTGTCCATATTTTATCGGATTTACTACCTTGTTCGACAGATGAAGGTAGATTAGATGAGAGAGCAGTGATAGTCTTCACGAGCGCCTGAATTGCAGCAGTGGTGGGCATTTTCATGCCCTGAAAACAGGTTGAGGGTAGAGGTCAATGGGAAAGGAAACACATTTATGTTTGGACCTAAACAAAGGAAAAGTAATAACTGTTGAATGCGCATGGCTACGCTGTCAACGATGAGCATAGCTAGAGCTTGTATCGAAGTTGACGTCGTGAACGTGTCCATCAAAAAAACGTGCCACCTGTTCATTGCCCTTGAAAGCCGCCGGCTCCCGCTTTCCATCCTTGTGGGTCGGGCCAAAGCCCTTACCAGGCCGCCTGTTTTGGCCCGGCTAGGCCTGGCTCAAATGGTCTCGGCTTGGCCCGGCTGACGGCTTGAAGCTGGGCCTGGCACATCACTAAGTGAAGGAGAAATTATTCATGGAGGTGGATTATGCTTTGGACGACCTGTTGTCGGTAATGTTCTAGTGTTAGTAGCTGTGCAGATTAACACCATCTGGCCTTTGTATACCTGTTTGCTACGCGTTGGCCTCCCGATCGGAGAGCTTTGGAAATGGGGTATGCATGCGCCACATTGGCATGTGACCTGTTTGGTGGACAAACAAGGCACGCAACGCGTCAATAACGGCGTTGAGTGTGACCTGCGTGACGCTTCGCTCAGAAAATGACGCTGTTGACGCCGCCGAGCACAGCGCATCGCCGCGCAAAAGAAAAGGAAAACGCCGGCTCGACTTGTCGCGTTGCTTGGGCCGAAATCGACAAAGTCCACATTCTCCCCGCCACCCTCGACGTCTCCACCGCCGCCAGCGCCTCCAAGCGTCCTCCCCCCAAGTCCATTCTCAAAAAATGGGTACAGCTCCCCCCCTGGCCTGAGGAAAACCAGCGCGAGCTCACTCCAGAGCCGCTGGACCCCTTGGCTGACCTCAAATATCTCGTGTACCCCGTCAAGTCCATCGTGGAGGCCACTGAGGCCACCGACCTACGCGTCTTGATTGAGGCTTATAGCATTCTCACCGCGCGTCTGCGAGCTGCGGTGACGAGTGAACTCGACGATGCGTCGTGGCCGCTGTTCCAGCCTCTCCGGGAGCACAAGGAAGCGTTTGTGGGGGCTGTTGTCAGGGACTTGGGCAAGGCGTTGGTCGACCCCGCCGCAGGAAAGGAGCCTGTAAGAGTGTTGCTGCCATCGCCGAGTAACACGCCCGTCAAGAAGAAGAAACGGGACGGGTTGAGTGCTGAGCAGGTCAAGTACGCTCGGGACCTGTGTACGACGACCCACGCCGTAATTCGGCTGCTCTCGCTTGTCTTTACGCTTCCTGCGACGATGAATCTCTTTACCGGTTAGCAAAGTTTGTCTTCAATTCTTTCTCGACTTATGGTTCTCTAGACGTGCAACTACGGTCAATGTTCGCCGCGGTTCTCGCTATTCCTCTAGCGGACGACCTGCCCACCCCCAACGCTCGCAAGACTTGGGCCCTTGCCATCTGGCTCATCCAGACTCAACGCCTCTCTGCTGCGATCCTCGCCCCAGCCGCAGATCGCATCGCCTTTGCACTATGCCGTGGGATTGATGGCGAACTCGGCAAAGAAGGCAAGAAAGGCTCTGCAAGTGATGGACTCAAAGTATGTCTTCCATCTCACCGGCGTTTCGCCATACTCACCTCAATTATCAGGCAATTCACGACCTCTCTGTCCACCTCCCCGCTGTCTTTATACCCGTATTTACCAGCTCCCTTTTACCCTCTGTACTTTCATCTCTCCTTGCACCCACCCTCACCCTCCGGACACATGCCGCACACGCACTAGGCGGGTTCGTCATCGGAGCAACTAGCATCCCCAACTCGTCAGTCCACACCCAAATCTCAAACCACGTCCTCAAATATATCACGACGCTTCCCCCACCCCGCGCTACGCCCTCGCCGACCAAACGGGGTTCGCCAACCAAGTCTACGCCGCAGTCACCTACCAAACCGCAGGAACCGTCGATTGTCAGGACGCTCCGTACGACGTTGCAGGCGACGGAGCCTGCACATGTCGCACATGGGCCTGTATGGGCCATCTGTGTTCTGTCGGCGTTGATTGTTCTCCTTGGTCCTGCTGCGATGCGTGTTCCGCATTTGAGGGTGCTTATTCATCTTGGGATGAGGCATAAGAATAGGAACGTGCGTGCGTTGACGAGTGTTATGTGGCGTTGTGTTATTTGGGTATATGTTCGTCCGCGGTTGGTTGTTGGTGATGGGGAGGGGGAGGATGGGGAAGAGGAGGTGGATGAGAGGGAGGCGGAGAGGGAGGGGAGGCATAGGGATGAGTGGTGGAGGGTCGTGAGGAGTGTTGTGGAGATGGAGACGGGGGTCTGTGCGATTGCGGCTACGATTGGGTCGGGCAATTGTGGGGTTGGTGTGTATGATTTTGGGGAGTGGGGGGATGGAGAGGAGAGGGTTTTGGGGAGGGCGCTGGAGGTGCTTGGGGAGATGGCGGGGAGGGATGGAGCGACGAAGGAGAGTGCGGTTGATACGATGCGCGCGATGATGGGTATGCCCCCGGAGATGTATGTGCGCGCGAGGGAATATGAGAAGGAGGAGAGGACGCTTGTGCCGAGGGGGTTGTTTTCGGCGATGCCGGGGTTGTTGACGACGGAGTATGGGGCGCTGAAGGAGGTGGTGAAGGCGTTGTTTGATGAGACACCAAAGGCGGAGGATGTTAGGGTGTTGAGTAAGGCGGAGATGAGGAAGGTGTGGGTTTGGGAGGGCCTTGTCAGGGCTTGGAGGGCGGCTGTGGGGGCGAGTAAGGGAGAGGATGGGGAGAGGGAAAGGAAAGGGCTTTTGCAGGTTTGGGAAGGAATGGTCAGTATGGGGCTGGGGGCTGCGCTTGGTTTGTTTTCGTCCTTCGGCTTTGGATTTATGAGCTGATGAAATATCATTAAGTAGATCCTGAGGATGATGACCCGGATCGGGATATAGATGCTACCCCTCCCCCGCATGACGAGGAGTCAGTCACAGAGTTTATCGAGCGTGCGATTAACGTGATCATCGTTCATGTGCTCGAGGATGCGGATCTTGACTTGCAGCCCTCGTCTTTGTCTTTGAACGGTGGCTTGACCCGCACAGGAAGCAGGGGACTCGAGATTCCAGGCTTTTCGTCGTCCTTGAAGAGCTCGATTGCGAAATTGGAGTTGGCGAGGGATATGTGGAGCGTTGTTTGCAGACTTGCGCCGCATACGTGCGTTGGAAGTGGGGCGGAGCGTCTGGTGCAGTGTCTTGTGAAGAATGTTGAGGAGTATACGACGTTTGGGAGTGCTGCTGCTGCGGGGACGCGTAGTGTGGGTGAGGAGGAGGATGCGGATGAGAGGGAGATGAATGAGGCGTGGGCGGAGATTTGTGTTGATGTTCTTGCTGCTTGTGGGCATGAGGCTGTTCGGGCGTTTTGGCGCGGGGGAGCCGCGGGGTGGAGGGCGTCGGAGAGAGCTTTGGTTTGGAGAGTGTTTGCGAGGGGATGGGTGTTGCAGAGCTTGGATGCGGGATGGGAGGGCGCGGTGTGTACGCTTGCGGTGCCGTTTTGTTGTGGATGTGAATCGTGGACGCTTACGACGGAGGACGCGGAGGCGTGGCAGAAGTTGCTGGATTTTGCGGTTGATGCGTCGTTGGACCATGGACATGATGCGAATACTGTCCTGGGGGTTGTTGTGAGACTTGTGGAGGATGAGTGTGCGGCGGGTGATGGATGTGTGTATAGGCCTGTGCATATTAGGTTTGTGGAGTTTGTGCTGAATTATTTGGCGGGCGTGGCGGCGAGTGGGGATTTGAGAGAACTTCCCGAGGCGGTGTTGGATTTTGTGGCGACGACGATGGGCGCGGCGTATCCACCGCCTTTGGATCAGACGACGTATACTTGGGCTGCGCGTGCTGTTACTTTGCTTGTTGAGCAGTGTCCGCGGGAACTTTTGGGGGTGCTTGGGGAATCTATGAGCGGTGCGCTGGCGGCGTGGCTTGCTGATGCCGAGGATAAGTGGGATAAGGATGTTGTTGAGTATGATGTGCGTTTTTATTTTTATTTTTTGATTTTGTATGTGAAGCTGATGGATATGCAAGATTGTTCCGTTGTATGAAACTCTTCTCGTGACTATTCAGGGTCGAGCGTCGGCACCTCTTCTGTCGTGTTTCGGACCTGCTCTGTGTGCACCCCTTGTGCATGAGACGCGGGCTGAGATCCGTGGACCTGCTGTGGATGCGTTCAGGGAGTTTTGGGATACAACTTACGCTGATGTTGAAGTTCCAGAGGGAGGGTGGAGTGCTGATATTGCTGCCTGCTTGAGGTCTGTTTATGGTGCTCCCGGAACGATCATAGCAGAGCTTGAGGCAGCGTTTGTCCCCCGCCCAACTACACCTACGCCCTCTACGCCTAGGATGAACTTGAATACCCCATCGACACCGTGTTCAGTCTATGACCACAAGACTCTCTCTACACCGCCACGCCCATCTATATCCGCCAGGCCATTCACACAGCTTCTTATTCAGTCACCCGAATCGCCTATGTCTACCCGTCTTTCGATCTTGTCACGTCCCCCAACTCCTAGGACTTCCAGATCATCGCCCGCCAAACGCCGTAGATTGGCCGATGGAAACAAGGAAAACTTTTCTCCTGTCAGAGAAGTCGTTATTACTTCCGTCATGGATAGGATTCTTGCATCGTCTCCACCAGCCACAAAGGTCAAGCTCGGAAAACGACGTTTTGAGGAAGATGGCAGTGAAGATGAGAGGAGTTCTGTTGAGAGTCTTGTTCTTCCTCCCGAGGGCGATGTTTTCTTTGTGACTCAGACGTCTAAGCCGACATCGAATGATGAGTCTGCAAAGAGTGTTACTGGTACGAAGAAGAGGAAACGGGTGGTCATGGATGCTGTAGAGATGCCTCCACTTAGTCGAGCGTACGGTCGAACTCTGCGAACCTCTGCGAGCTTTGAGTTGGCGCGCACGCCGAGCAGGATTGAACGTTCGGTGCGTAGAACGAGGTCGGAGTCGAAGGTCTCTGCGGCGGGGAGTGACAGGACTCGGTCGAGCAAACGGAGAAAAAGTGTTGAGAGACGCTCAGTGGAATCGGACACTGAAGCAGAAGAAACTTTCAGTGTTGGCGCGGTACCCCTTCGTGCGCTTGTTCCATCGGAAAACCGTGCTTCGTTCTACACGTACTCTCTCGTTCGGCATCACAGCAAGCAATCTGTGCCCTCGTCGGAGCTGTCTTCGGATGATGATCCTCATTTGGGGCAGGTAACGCCGCATCATCTTATATCGCCGGATTTGAAACGTGGAAAGGGAAGAAATTTGACGGATCCACCGAGTGATGATTCAATTGTTGTGTCGAGTCCGTCGAGGGATCTTGTTGAGAGGAGATTGCAGAGGACGGGGTCTGGGTCGTCGTTGATTAAAATTAAACCGTTTATTGTATGATACAAGTTAGGATTACAAGTGTATAATATTGAATGCAAGTTTGAGACTGAGATTTGTGGAAAGCTCTTAGTTGACGAGATCATTACAAAGTTTGGGACACGATGATCGCGACCATAGCAGCTCAGCTCATTAGCTTGGAATTAATCAGTTTGGGTGCTTGGAACCACATCAATGAGCACCTGCCAGTGGATCTCATCAAAATGTCTGACAGAAGAATCAAATGAAGTTCACTTTTTAGAATATGAACAAACCACAAGGGAAATGTGCTACAGAATGGGGAGCCTGTACTTATCATCATCATCATCTATCTTTTATCACTGATAGCTTCAGACTTGAAGGTGTGTATTCTTATAGTCTTACATGATCACTTCTTATAACCTTGGGGTCAACTTACTCCTGACAATATCCCACCTTTCCCACTCTCAATGAACACTTGACTACATTACAGCCTCTGAAAAAGGATGGTGGGTTTAATTAAACATTAGATGAGAATATTCAAGACCTAACCAAACAAAGTGAGGCTGGGTCTGGATCTCAACATTGAGTAGATACTGGCTAATGCCATTTCATGATCAAAAACATCTTCCTTTGACTCTTCTTTCCTTATAAACAAATGTAAAGAAGATTTGTGGATAGCTGCCCTATGTATATGCTAGGACAACTATACATAGTTCCTGATAGACTATGGGAAGTTCATGACATATAGGATGTTTTGAATATGGATCTACTGATTGCTGATAGTTTTTGACATGAAGGTGTGTGTATTCTGTGATGTTAGGTACTATTGGACATGCCCCTAGTGTTCTTCCAAGGAGTTTGAGTAGATCAGAATGTTTCCAAGTATATGATGACAAACACATCATTCATATTGTGAAAGATCTTGATCATGAAGTACTGGAAGGTGGCAGGGGAGTTTGTCATTCCAAAGGGAAAAGAGTTTGTAGCATGTCCATAAGACCATCTTCCATTCATGACCCAGGGCAATGCAGACATTGTTGTATCCTGACCAGAGGTCAATCTTTGTGTAGATCTTTCATTATGATTCCATGGAACATGTCATTTACAGACTCAATCAAGCTTGTCATGGTCAGGATGAATGCCATGACTGTCAATAACATAACCCAGGCAGTCCACCTGGTCTGCATACAGCTTGCACTTCTTCCACTTAAGATAGAGCAATTTGCTCTAAGCTGCTTGTACACTATTTGTAGGCATTGCTAGTGATCCTTGACTGTATTTGAATACATGGATATATCATCAAGATACACATGCATAAATTTGCCAATAACATCTCAAAAGATAGAGGTGATCAACCTCTGAAATGTAGCTGGGGTGTTGCAGTCCCATATCTGCATGGTATTACTGACATATGTGCCATTAATTGACAACAATACCATCTTATCAGTGTCTGACATGCAAATTCACAGTGGTGTGTATGCATCTGTCAGGTTAATTTTTGACCTGAACTTTGCATGAGCAACATCTTCCCAAATCATCCCCTGATCTGGCAATGAAGTAACATCTTTTATTGTGTTATTGTTGCATTGGCATGCATCCAATGCTGTCCTCAACATTTCATCCTTCTTAGGGATACATAATAGGGGCATGGCTTGCAAGTGCTGCCCATGCCTCCCACCACTGCATACACATGTATTGATTTGTTTTCTCTTGCAATTGCTGCTGCAGTGCCATGGAGCATCATGGAAGGTGGTATTGGTAATTGCTTATTCTCATCTATGAGATTAATCTCATGATTGACCTCCTACCAAGGTGGAAGCTCCTCCTTGGTACCATTCACAATATTCATGAACTCAGTTTGCCACTGACCCTGGAGCCAAGAAATATCTCCCTATGTCAGACATAACTCTCTCTTCTTTCCTTGCCTGAGGACAGGGCCTTTCATCCCTCCAACTCTCCAATTCTCCTCTTTGCCTCAAATTGCTTGCACAAGGCCTTTAGCCTTACTTCCATGTCATTGGGAATGACCAATTGCAGTATTCCAGATGGGGCCACTCTCATTGCTCTCAGTGATTCTCCCTTATGCATAATCACTGTGGCTACAGAGATTTTCTCATCTGTAGCCTGTCAATATAACTTGCCTTGTGAGGTGCATGTATGGTCTTCCCATGCCTGCATTGATGCCACTACCTCATTCCATTCCATTAGCATTTGTAGATTGAATGCCCAGTCAGATGCTGGTGCTGGCACTGGTCTGTCCTTCAGTGCCTGCACTATCACTCTCCTGGATTGTAGTGCCAGGCACTCCTCTTCCTCATCCATTACAAAGTCTTTGACTTCAACTCTCAATGTCATAGGCAGATACTCCAAGCTACCATCCAGTTGTCTCCCCCCATGGTCACCCATTGTTGGGTGATCTCTGATTTCAAATAAGGGTTAACCTTTGAAAATAAATCTCTTTCTTGATCTTGATCCCTTCAGAATTGACAGCTTTGGCAGCTTTTCCAATCCTCCATGGGCTTCCCCATCTTCCCTGCAGTTGTCACTGCCTGCTTGTACTCCTCTAACAGTAGTAATGCTGGATGGTCATGTGGCAAACTTGCCACACCTTGCTCCTCTTCCCCCATGTCTTCCACTATGGGTCTGCACTGCCTGCCATGTATTGCTTTTCCATTGCCTGATACCTGCACAATTGTCCATCTGCATTCTCAAGTGCTACCCTCACTGTAAGGGTAGCCTTTCCATTCACAATGACCCAATTACCTAGTTACCCTCAAAGTCCAGTATCACCTGATTCTTCCTCATGTAGGGCATGCCCACAATCATATTGTACTGGTCAAAGTTTGCAACATCAACATACTCCTTGAACTTCATTCCAAGAACTTCCATATTGACATACATACCAAACTGTACCTTTGCTCAACTGTCTGCAGTCCCCAACTGTAATGTCAACAGTTCAACCAAATGCTGCACCCAGATGTTATGCACTTGACAAAACTGCAGGATTATCCCTGTGGTAATACTGCCTGAGTCCCACAAGGCCCATGTCTTGTGACTGACATACATGGCAAGGCAATCCTTGTCCTTGCATCTCACCCTCAGTTGATTCAGTGGCTTAGCAACCACACTCAGTGTCACTTTATGCACCTTCATTGGAAAAGCTTCAATGGGCCTGTCAAACTTGCTGGCCAGGTAATCTGTCAGAGCCAGCAGGTGCTCTGAATCACTGTCCTGGGCATAGTAGTCATTGTTGTAGATGTTGACCTCAACATATTCATCTTCCTCTTCATGCTATGGTCATCATCCATAGCTGCCAACTTGTTGTCATTCAGGTCCAACCTCTTGTCCCTGTTCTCCTTTGGCTCATTGCCAGAGTCATCTCTTCTACTCTTACCTGGATTGGCTATTCATGCTGCTCTAACTCACACCTGCAGCTTCCCACTTTGTTGTCCAGCAGCTTGTAGTCATTTGCATAGTGGCCTTTGCCATCACACTGGAAGCAAGTCACATCACCTGCTTCCCTTCCTCTAGCCTTGATATCATGACCATAACCATATTCATTACTATGATCATGGTCCAGTCATGGCAGAACTGCCTCCTGATCCTTGGGGCTGTGCCCCTGAACTGCACCTGCAGGAGGATATAGTTTTCCTTTCTCCTGGAAAGTGCACTTGTGCACCACAAACCTTGGGTTAGTATTTCTGGCCATATCAACCTTCCTCACCAGGAAGGTTTCCACTTTATATGGCACAAGTTGGGCCCCAACATGATGACTCTTTGAGCTATGCTGCTCAAAATGCTGCACCATCTTCAGGGACCACCTTGAACCAGATCATGTAGGTCAAAAACTCTTCTATGGTATTGATCTCAGGTGAAAATCCATTGTCTTGTATCAATACCTTCCACATTTCCTGAGGAAACCCTTCAGGAATGTCTTGCAAATCATCCAAGCATCTGGGTATATTGCCACATTTGTGCATGGTCAATCAGCAGGTCATAAAACTCTTGCATGCTAAGCCTCTAAGCATATGATGCCACATAGAATGCCTCTTGTGCATCCTGCATCATTGATGGACTCACAAATCAATTGTACAACTTAATAATGATGTCCTTGAATGTCCACTGCTGTCATGCATGGTTATAGTGCAGAACATGATGCCTAAACCATTGCTTTGCTGGTCCATCCAGGAATTGAGGAAGGACAAAGATCCTTTCTTGATCCATTCAGTCTCCTCCATACAAGCATGCTACTAAATGGTAGTAGACATCCATAGTCCAGTCTTCCAAGTCACTGAACCTGGGTCCCCCTTTATATGCTTGGATATACCAAGGATCTGCCTTTCTCAGCTTCACTCCCTCAGATAGTTGCAATTTGATGCCAATGGCATCATCAATTATGCTTGTTAGCCATCAGTGCACATTATCAGTGTAGGCCTTTGTGGCCTCCTGCGTTCCCAGCATCTGACTCCACACTTGGGCAGGATCAACCATAAAAAAGAATTGTACTTGCTGTCCTGGTGTCACAAACTCCATTTGTCATGGATGGTACAACCAATCTTGTCCATCTCTGCTAGATTCATCTCAGCTGCCATTTCTGCCTTCACAGCCAGGCCTCCAGGTAGTGGTCCATCACAACCACCATTACCACAATGGTTGTTTTTGTGATGGCTACTACTGCTGTCACTTCCTCTAGGATACCTGTCTGGTTGGGCAGTTCAAACCAGACTGCCATCACATGTCATCCACTGGCAACACACCTTTGAACACTACTTCTTGATTGTTGACTAAGGAATATCCCTTAGTCCTCAAACCCTAATTCCACATACACTGATATGCTATACAGCATGGAAAGTCAGTAGCTAGGAGTATCCTAGAATGCACTGCTAGTGTGGATATGTCCTTGATTCTCACCTGAGGAGCATAAGTCCTCTTTACATCCTTACCTGGTGGATTTACCACCACTGGAATTGTGGTTACAGTCTCCACAACTGAAAGCAGTGCAGTTGGGTACCCCACAAATCATTGCTGGCATTATCCAGCCCCTTGCCCAGCAAATAATTGCTCTTCTGTCTTTCCTTGTTGATGAGGGGCAAAGATGTTACTGTCACAACTCATTTCTGAACCTTTGGACCTCACTCTAAGCAACCCCCACACCCCCACAGCACCCACCAATGCCCCCTCAACCTGCTCCAACTTTTGTCCAACCCTGGTGCCTGCCCAGGCAAACCCCAGTGCTTCCTTGGCTAACTCTGACTGCTTCCCTGAGCAACTCTGATATCTCCCCTGCAGGCAACATCATTCTCCCATTCCCCACTGAGCCCCTGAGTATCCCTGATGCTTCTCCTGAACCCTGGCATATATCACAGACCCACACCAATGTGTCACTGCCACTTGCCCAATTAGAACCAACACCTGCTAGATCCACACAGCCCCAATGACCCCCACTATCAGACCCACAAACCCTGGAGGAGGTTTAGTAGTTAGTATTCAAGTTGTAGAGTAATATCTGCTACAGTAGTCCTGATATTACTTATGATTGTGTCTGTTATGTCTTGTTTCCCAGCTCTGTCTCTATCTCTGTTTCTATCTCTAGTCTTGTCTTGTTCTCAATTCTATACCATTCTTGTCTCTATCTTGTCTTGACTCCATCTTGTCTCACCTGCCTCAATTTCCTTTTACAAGTGCCTGACTTCCTTCAACTCTAGCTCCATTCTGATTTCCATGCATATCTCTGTTTATACCTCTACAACTTGTACATTCCAATCTAACTCTGGACCCTGTCCTACACTCGGCCCCAGAACCCATCAACTTTAGTTGATTGCCCATCAAACTCCAGTCCTGCTCCCATTGCTTGCATGACCCCCAACTGCTCCACACACTCCCAGTATCTGCCCCCAGACTTGTGCCTGACAAACTCCCAAGTCTGTTCCTTTACTGCATCCTGTCTTAAACTTCCCCAGACCTTCCTGGACTTGCTCAGACCACTTTACCAGCCTATGTTTACAAGTATCTGACATTTGGACTCCCAGAATGTGAGGTTATAAGTGCAGGATGTTGCATCCACCTAGTAAGGATTTGCCCAGTTAGGCTGCAGTCCTGTGCTCAGCAGAACCTGATGTAATATCAAGACTCTTCCTTACTCTGTTTTTGATATCTGCATTTAATTCCACATACACTCCCACTGGCTACTAAACTAATGTCTATGGTAGGCCAGTACCTGAAAATTACTATGCCCCATTCTATCCATCCCCACTTACAGATCACTATGCTTCTTGATATTAAGTCCTAGATTGGAGCTAAGCATTCTACACCCCCTTTGTCAGTCAGGGAATTCCTCCAGACTGGTGATGCCCCTTGTTGTACCCCACTGAAGGGACCTATCCCTGCATGCACCCTGGAGGACTGTCTGGGATGCCAACAGCCACATGGGCACCCCCAGCTCTGGCCAACCCAGCCTTTCTCCCCCCAGCACACTACTATGCTTACCCAAACTCTGCTGCAGCCCCAGTCCCTCTGGAACAGTCTGACTACCATTCCTCCTCTTGGCTCCAATATCCTGCTCATGCTCCACCCTCTCTAAGACAACAATGGATCAAATCCTATGTCCAGCAGTGTGAAAAAGTCCTCTGCTACTTCTACCTTTCCTCCATGGAGTTTTCAAGATGCACTTGTGCCCTCCTTGTCAGTCTTGTGTACCACAACATCTCCAGGACCCTAGAAGTATGGGCAGACCATCTCCCTAACTTCCATGAATGTTATTAGCAGGGCACCCTCCCTGAAAATACACAAGGTACTCTGGGAATCAATGCCAATCTCCAGAATGAACTCTGCACTCTGGTCAAAGAGATCCACACTAGCCTGAACCCCCACCAATCCAAGGACTCATTGGACCCAGCCCACTCCTTCCACATGCAGTGAGAAGAACCTACTAGAGTACAAAATGAAGCTCCAGCCCCCATTCTCCACTAGCAGAAAGAGCTCAACATCATGTACAACATTCTGAGGTCCATCAATCTTTGCCAGCAGAAAGAGCTCAACACCATGTGAGGACTCTTAGACCAACCCACTGCTCACACCCTAGCCCTCTCTGCATGCCCCAGGGCAAACTCTGTGCCCAGCACCAACCCACCAAAACTGAGCTGTGTATCCAGAAACCACCCCAGCCCCTCCCTGCCAACAACAACCTTGTTTCCAACTACAACCTCTCATACATTGACAAGACTGAGAACTCTGGCAAACAACCTGCCCCTTGCAATGGAGCCCCAGGACTTCTCTGGAACAGACTTCCCCACTTTCACATCTGCACCCCCCATGGTAAGGCCACCCCAAATGCACCCCTACTCTGCCAAAATGCCCCAGCTCCTCTGCATCAACCCACAGGCCCTGGAGAACCCAGACCCCCTTCCCCCAATGATCCCCCTCAACCCCCACCAATCCTCCTACCCAATTGACCCACCAACATCAATAACAATGTTGTACCACCAACTCCTGGAGGACTCCCCCCTCTTTGCTGGCCCATCTCCAGATGGCAGACCTCCTAACAGCAGACCTCCAGGCAGATGGGGCCCAGCCATGAACAACTTCCCCCCTCAGTGCAGAGGCAGGACTAACTACTATTATTATTACAATGCCAGACCCCTGCCTTGAATTCAAAACACCCAGGACAACACTTGCAATGCATTGGCCTGGAAAGGCAAGCTTGACATCCAAAACTGGAGCTCTTCACTGGCCATGACTCCTGGAAATATAGAATCTTTCTGACACAGTGTCTCACTATTGTTCAAGCTAAGCCCATTACTTTCCAGCTTGAGAGCTTATAAGTGGCCTTTGCTGCCTCATATCTACAGGACATTGCCTTCAGTTACTACACAACACTGCTCTGATTTGATCCTAACAACCCCATGCTCTTCAACTGGCTTGCTTTCACCCAGGAATTCTCCAGTAAGTTTGGAGTCTTTGACACTGTAGCAGAAGTGGAAGAAAACCTCTTCAACCTCCAGATGCATGATAACAAACAATTCACAACCTTCATTGTCTGCTTCAAGCAAGAAGCCTATGAAACAGGTTGGAACTACAATGCCCTCCAGTTCACCCTCTGCCACACCCTTCCTCACATCAAGGATTTTTTCTGCTCTTCACCCAAGCAAACTACATATGATGGTTACAAGGCACTTGTTATGCAGATTAACCAATGCTCTTAGGAAGATTAGAGTACAGCTCCCTGAATTACCTGGAATCCCTCCCAGCAACACCAACTGGCAGGCCACAGTAGCAAATGGCAATTGACCCTCAATTTCTGCAGCCCCTGCCAACTCCACACCCTGATTCTCCTTAGGATGAGGACCTACTAACACCAATCAACCTCTGGGACCCTGCCCTCCTGCCTAACTCAACACCACTAACCTCTGCAAGGCTCTAGACCCCCTAGACACCCACACTAACAAGTCCCAGGATCCAGATGATGCCCCAGACCTCATGGAAGATCAGTAGGTCCTATGTGCAAATAAGATCCAGAACAGAACCTGAATTGATGTACCAAAGGAAGTACAGGAGAAACAATAAAAAGAGGGTGCATGTACCTTATGTGGTGAGCAGGGACATTTCATCAGCAATTGCTCTAAATGCCAGGTGATGGGACATGCCATTGATACAGCGATGTGACAATACTTACCCATAACACAATAGTATTATAAACAAAAAGAAAAGGAACTTTCTTAAAATACCCAAAAATGCTGAAAACTGTAAGCATTTTGCCAAAAACAGTAGGCAGAGAAAGAACTTAGCTTAATAAAAATAATACTCCAATGATCCCAGAAGACAAAATAAGCCTGCAAGCAGTGAAAGCAAAGCCAGAGAAAAGGGTTGAGGGTTAGAAGCTAAGCATGTCACCTTGATTGAGAGAATCTGATCAGAGTGATAGCCAACATGCCTAACAGAGTGGCAGTGCCAGCTATCCTTGGCATCTTGACAAAGCTGGCTTTGAACCCAGAAACTTTCATTTCCTCATCCTACACCTTGCAACACCGTTAAAACCGCACTGGACCTGTGTTACCAATCACTTCAACAATAGAAGGAAAGGCTCAGTGTAGGGGAAGAAAAGGACTAGGGAAAGAAGGATGGAGAAGGAAAAACCTCACCACATGCTGCCAAGGCCTGCCCACATGGAATCCTGATGCCTAGACCTCCCACCAGTTGACTACACTCCCAGATACACAACAAAAACATGCAGAATAGACCTGGTCCATGCGTGGAGAGCGAGGTATAAAAGGGGAGGAGTTTCAAAGGAAGAAGCAAGCAAAATACTTGCCATGGCTTGGTGATCCTCAGGAAGCAGATTACTTAGGCCTACAAGCAATATCAGCTTTGGGAATATAGTACAATAAACTATTTGTGCCCTTTTCCTTATTTTTGAGAACCGTCTTAAAATTAAGCAAAAGAAAGTCAATAAATCTATTACTTGCTCTATCTCTGCAGTGAGAACTAGTAGCTAAGAACCCCAAACTCTTGCAAAGTCCAAGTTCAACATGACTGGCCTAAAGTTTGTAACTTAGTGCCGCTGCCAAACTTAGATTATGCATCATCTGGAGCCCACTGCAAGGGGCTCTTTAATACAAAAACTCACTTTTGGATCTCCATGAGGAGTCCAACCCAGAAACATTAGTTTCACACCACCTGGGTCTTGGCCCAAAACACCTGAAGTTATTGCAACCAAGGTGAAAAACTCTGTTTCATTAAGGAAAAGAGAAACTAGGACCAATAGCAGTGGTTCAAAGTCCTTTTTGCCTGACCCTGAAACCTTACTCAGAAAGAGAAAGCTTTGGACTGAGAAAGTAATTTCAAGCTCACCAAAAGAACTGTGCCCTACTACTCAACCAGTTTCTACTGCCTCAATTATGGAGCAAAATATCAGATACAAACTACCACTGCCTGACAGCAAGGATGCACCTAAGTTTAAGCATACTGAGCCCTCTGAGGTTCCTCACTTTTTGCAAAGGATGATCTCTCTGTTTGAGCATGCTGGGATCCAAGGAGATAAAGAAAGGAAAAAGAGAATTTTAGAGTATGTGGATGCTCAGACTGAACAAGAATGGCTGGGTTTTGATTCCTTTGGAGAGGACTATACTTGGTCTGCTTTTGAGAAAGAGATTAAAGAGTCTTATCCAGAAGCAGTGGATGACACAGGTAGTGTTGCAAACCTGGATAGAATCTGCAGAGAACATGCCAGACTTAACAGGAATGACACTACAGAAATCCATTCTCTGATAAGGAAATTTAGAGCTGAGGCTAAGAAGTTGGCTAAGGTCACTGGGAATGGGTTTCTGGTAGACAAATTCCTGGGGTGCTTTACACCAGCTTTTGGAGATGTGATTGAGGAGAGGTTGATCAGTAGATATAGCCACTACAAAGACCCTGCTAGAAATAGGCACAAGGACAACAAGTATGACCTATCAGAAGTGCTGACAGTAGTAGGGACCTTGATAGATGGTGCTACTATAAGGAGCCTTAGAGAGGAGAAAATAGAGAAAATAGAAACTAGAAAGAGGAACATTAAGGAGGAGGAAGTGGAGGAGAAAATGGCTTACCTGCAAGATGCTGTGGTTACCATTGGGAAACAAATGGGGAGCATCCAGAGTACCATGCAGGCTTTGCAAGCTGGTCAGTTGGACATGCGCAATACCTTCTTAAATACCAAAGGAAGCCAGGGTATAAGGGCAGAAGGGCCTCCTACATTTCCAACTTCTGGGAGAAGTGGTGTTACTTGCTTCTATTGTTGGCAAACTGGACATAGAATCTCAGAGTGTGAAGTCATCAAGGGAGATGTAGAAAAAGGATGGATCATCCTGTTGGAGGGGAGAGCCAGACTACCTAGTGGTGCTCCTCTACCCAGAGATCCTGCTGGTATATCTCCTCATGCTAGACTAGCACAAGTACATGATAAGCAGGTGAATATGTACTTTGAATGGCCAGAAGATGACCCTCCAGAGACAGTCACTTACTCTACCTATGTAAACTCTGCTAGAGACACAAGAGATGACATGCTAGAGCACATTCAATATAAGGAGTTAGACTGCTTGGGAGACTTGGAGAAAGGTTTTGATAAAATGGCTGAGATGCTCAGTGTGTTGATCAACACAAGGAACACAGCTAGTTCTGAGGGACAGAAATCTTCCTCTAAGGATTTTTAAATAACTCAATGAAGGCAGTTAGGAAAGAGGCATCTCAACCAGGAGTATCCTCATTGCCAGAGAGAACCCATGAAAAACCCTGGAAAGAAAAGCTAACTCTAGTGATTCCACCTAGAGTTGCACCAAAATGGGACCTACCTTTTGAGAAGGTTCCAGCCCTCAATGAGGGACCAGACTTGCCAGTGCAGGACACTGTTAAAAGTTCCTTAACAGGAACAAAGAGGAAGGAGTGGGATAGGACCATTGATAAGCTCTGGGAGGCTACTGTACTTTTCAGTACTAGAGAACTATTAGATGTGGCTCCTGGATTAAGGGAGGCAATGATACAAAAATTGACTCTCGAATCAGGGACTCAGTCTAGGGATCCCAATATCCCAAGAGTAGCAGTTCAACGGCAGACTGTAAGGGAGAAGAAACCACCTGACAAAGTAGATGTCAATGACCCTACCAATGGCAACCTATTTCATTGCAGATGGAACACAGGATGATTTGCCTACTGGTGCAGTAGTGCATCAGGATTGTGTAGCCACTTACTTAGAAAATATCCCTCCAGGAGAAAAGCCAGTAGTGGTGTATGTGACTAGAGATTTGCAAGTGTTGAGATCCTTGAACCCCATTGTCAATCAGAGGGGACAAGAAGAGACAATTCTAGATAGTGGTTCTCAGATAGTCTGTATGGCACTAGATGAGGCAGTTCATTTAGGATTGACTTGGGATCCAGACATATGCTTAAGGATGGAGAGTGCCAACAGTCAAGTGAATACATCAGTTGGTTTAGCCAAAAATGTGCCATTTACTTTTGCTGAAGGCTTCACCATTTATCTACAAGTGCATATCTTTGTCAAGCCAGCTTATACTGTCTTGTTGGGTCGTCCATTTGACACACTGACAGAGAGCAACATACAAAACCTTCAAGATGGCAGTGCCATCATAACTATCAGAGATCCTAATACTGGTTGCCAGACTGCCCTGCCCACTCTTCAAAGAGGGAAGGTGCCAAAGGCAGGTGTTGGAGGAGATAGTGATCCAAAATTTTAAATCTCAATGATCTGGTCAGTGACCAGGGAGAGGTGGCAGTAATGATTGGAGAGAAGAAGAATGGTGAAGTAGTGGTGACTGGATACACTATAAATCATAGTGGATTCAAGAACCAGGAGTTGAGAGATGTGTATCTGCAGGCCTTTGCTGCAGAGGGAGATGTGGGAGGAAGAGATGAGAAGACATTAGCAGCCTATCTAAATGGGCAGCTGTGTCAGATACCAGAGAAGTTAGAAGAAATCTTAGTACAGCAGGGAAGCCTAGAGTTAGAAGCAGGTGTGGGGGAAACTGCACAAGTATTTTCTAAGAAATACAAACCTGTTGCTAGAAAGGTGAAACCTGTACTAGGAACCTCTCCTGAGGAGTTTAGAATTGAAAGGTGTATCACTGGGGATCCACCAGCAGACATGCCACAGTTGGACCCAAACCCACCTGATTTCAAACCCACAGGGAGGTACACTGCTGAGTGCAAGAAGATCATTGACCAAGCACATAGTGATGGTTTCTTGTGGCCAGAGGAGATAAAGGCAGTACATCATCTAATGATGCTGCAGAATGAGGCTTTTGCATGGGATGATTCTCAAAGAGGTAGGCTCAAGGAGGAATTCTTCCCTCCTGTAGTGATGCCAGTAATTCCTCACACCCCCTGGGTATTGAGGAACATTCCCATTGCTCCTGGACTCAGAGATAAAATCTGCCAAATGATAAAGCAGAAAATTGAGGCAGGAGTGTATGAGCCATCCAACTCTTCATACAGATCCCAGTGGTTCACAGTATTGAAGAAGGATGGTGAAAGTTTGAGGATAGTTCACAGCTTTGAACCTTTAAACAAAGTGACCATAGCACATTCTGGATTGCCACCAGTAACTGAAGAGTTGGCTAGTCATTTTGCTGGCAGAGCTTGTGGAGGAATCTTTGACTTGTATGTGGGATATGATGAGAGAGTGTTGGATGTGAAGTCTAGGGACTATACCACCTTCCAGACACCCTTTGGTGCTCTAAGGTTGGTAACCCTGCCAATGGGCTGGACAAATTCAGTACCAATCTTTCATGATGACATTACCTTCATCTTGAAAGATGAGATACCTCATGTAACTTGGCCATATATTGATGATGTGCCAATCAGAGGTCCACCTCATAGGTATGAGTTGCCAGATGGAGGCTATGAAGTTATCCCAGAAAATCCAGGCATTAGGAGATTTGTATGGGAACATCTGCAGAATGTAAACAGAGTATTACAGAGAATTGAATATGCTGGAGGAACTTTCTCTGGGAAAAAGTCAGTAGTCTGTGCAGATGAGATTGTAGTGGTTGGACACAGGTGTTCCTATGAGGGACAGAAACCTGAGACCAAGCAGTTGGCCATTGTTATGGGGTGGGGTGATTGCCAGGACAAGTCAGATGTCAGAGCTTTCCTAGGTACTTGTGGCACCTTTAGGATGTTCATTAAAGACTATGCTAAAGTGGCTGCACCTATCAACAAATTGACTCAAAACCACACACCATTTGTTTGGGGTGAGGAACAGCAGTCAGCAATGGCTCAGTTGAAGAAGTTGCCAGCTGAAAGTGCACCTCTAAAACCACTTGACTATGAGTCAGGAGGGGCAGTGGTCCTATCAGTTGACACTTCTTGGATGGCAGTGGGCTTTGGAATATTCCAGGAAGCTCCAGACAATCCTAAGCAATGCACTTGTGCTAAGCTAGGATCCATCACCTTGAATGAGAGGGAGGCAAGATTCTCACAACCTAAGAGAGAACTGTATGGTTTGATGAGAGCCTTGCAAGCTAACAAGTATTGGCTAGTTGGTTGTAGGAAGCTTGTAGTGGAGACAGATGCCAAGTATTTGAAAAGAATGCTAAGCAATCCTGGAGTAGGACCTAATGCCACCATCATGAGATGGATTGAGGATGTTCTACTCTATCATTTTACTTTGAGACATGTGCCAGGAAAGTCCTTTAGTGTTGATGGCCTGTCTAGGAGGCTCAAGCAGCCAGGAGATGAGGAGTACCCACCTGTTAATCCAGAGTTGGTGGACAACCCAAAGACTATGCACTTTGAATATCCAGACAAAACCAACAATGAACCAGGATGGGAGGATTGGGAACCCTTAGCACTTGAAGAGTTTGCAGATCAAATTGACACTAGAGGTGGCTATCTACATGCAGTAGCCATTGAAGTATCAGACTTTGAACAAGAACTTGATAGAGCAAGGTCTCAAGAGATGGAACTTAGGAAGGCAGTTCTAGGTCAGCAGCAGACATCTAGAATAGATCCTGTTGCAGTACTATCTCTCTCTCAGCCTCTGTTACCCACAGAAGGTACTGAGGAAGAAAAGGAAGCAGACTTACAAGCCTACCTAAAACATAGGAAGGGTGGTGAGAGTGAACAGTGGGATAACTTGCTACCAATTGTACAAAGCTGGCTATAAGACCCAAGCAAAGAACCTGAAGGTTTGAAGGGTTGGGACCCAGACAAGTTCAAGAGGTTTGCAAGACAGTTCTTCTTTGATCAAAAGGGGAGACTGTACAAGTTCAATCATGAGGCTAGGCATGAGCTAGTAGTCAATATTGATAGGTGAATGTTCATGCTTAAATCAGCCCATGATGCCTTAGAGCATAGAGGGACTTATACAACCAAAATGTTAATACAAGAACGGTTTTGGTGGCCAGGGATTGATAGAGATGTACAGTGGTATGTTGGGACTTGTCACAACTGTCAGATACGTCAGAAGACAGTTGTAAACAGAGCTCCCACAGTGGCCTATACACCCTCTATCTTCCAAACAATCCACATTGATACCATGCACATGACTCCAGCTTCAAATGGCTGCAAGTATATTGTCCATGGTAGGTGTGCACTGTCTTTATGGATGGAGGGGAGGCCTCTGTGTAAGGAGAACCACAACACAATTGGTCAATGGTTGTTTGAGGATATAATTTGTCGCTGGGGTTGCATTGCAGAAATCATCACTGATAATGCTGGACAATTCAAAAAGGTCACAGCTTGGATAGAGAATAAATATGGAATCAGAGGCATTGCCATCTCTCCATACAACTCTCAAGCTAATGGCAAAATTGAAAGACCACATTGGGATGTCAGGCAAGCTTTATTCAAAGCTTGTGAGGATCACACTAAATGGTTTTGGTTCTTCTTCCATGTAATGTGGAGTGATTGCATTACTATCCAACAGAGATTTGGATGTTCACCATACTTCCTGGTCACTGGAGCTCATCCAACTCTACCTTTGGACTTGGTAGAGGCTACCTGGTTAATAGAATTACCAGAAGGGCCATTATCTACAGAAGAGTTGATTGGTTATCATGCTAGGGCCCTAGCCAAGCACCACCAACATGTAGGAGAGATGAGAGAAAGAGTTGGGAAGGACAAACTCCAATGGGCCTTGAAGTTTGCAGAAGAGCATAAAAACTCTATTAAAGACTTCAACTTCAAACCCTTGGACTTGGTCTTGGTTAAAAATATGATTACAGAAAGTTCACACAGTGCTAAAATGCTTTCCCATTTTCATGGTCTAATGGTAGTAATTGCTAAGACCAGAGGGGGTAATTACATTGTGGCAGAACTGGATGGTTCAGTCTGGCAGACCAGGGTGGCAGCATTTAGGGTGGTCCCTTACAGAGCTCAAAGACAATTGGAGCTATCCCAAAGCCTAGAGCAGTGGGTGGATATCACTCCAGAAAAGTTA